>JAJOOR010021387.1:0-15804 GCA_036250505.1 Solanum acaule | reverse complement strand
TTTTACCAACTTTAGCCTTTCAAATTCAATTTTTTTCATAATTCACCACTTTTTACTCAAAACTCGAAACCGATTTCACAAACCAATCAAAAATGACTCGGGGTCAACATTGGGAGTGCTAAAACGATAATTTTACGAAAAAAATTCAAAAATGACCTTTCAGGTCTTTACAGGGGTGGTGGTGATGTTGAGTCTCCCACATCAGCTAAGAGATGGGGTAATCCTCACCTCTTGAACTAGCTTTTGGGGTTGAGTTAGGCTCAAGATCCATTTTCTCAACATCAAAAACTCAGTAAGTATTAAACTAAGAAAAATTAACAGGTTACAAGGCTCCTTATAGATCTACAAGATCTTATGCATCCTCTACACATTGTTCTTTACACAAAAAATAAAAAGATACAATACAATTCCATTTTTCCTTTACTTTTTGTTTCTCCTTTTTGTTCTCTGTCCTTGTCACTTCTTCTTTCTTTCCTTTCCCATTCACGGAGTCAAAGGGCTAATTACGCCATAGAATCATATAAACTCATCCGTATGCCAGAAAATTTCGATCTTTTAAATGGTTTGTGAACCTAATCATGTATCATCGAAGTGGATTCTTCAACATTTTGAGCAAAATAAAAGAGATAATATTTCAGGTGGTCATTCAACTTGGGGTAGTTCACTTATAAAGTTACTCAACTTTGTTTTATAACCTATAAATCACTCAACATAAGGTAGTTCACTTAGAAGGTAACTCAACCTTTTTTATAAGCCAAAAGTCACTCAACTAATTGATATTTCACCTAGAAGGTTACCCAACCAATTTTAATAATTTTTTCATTAAATTTGTTGAAATGGAATTTTATTTTAAGCTAAACTTTTAAGAAATAATAAAATACTGATTTTAACCATTTTATTGACCCGCCCCACTTATTTTGATCCACTAAAATTATAAATATATATATATATTGATGCACATAGTTTGTTTCAGTGTTTTCAAAAATGATTTTGGGGGGCGTAAATTAAAAATGTAGATCCATAAGGCGTAAGTCCTAAAATTTGAGGCGTAAGCCCTGAGCATAAAAACGTAAGTCCTGGGTGTAAAAATGTATGCCCAAGCGTTTTTTATTTATTTATTTTTTGAACTTTTTTGCTTTAAATCATATTTTTATTATTGGTGTAATGATATTTCTCAAATAGTAATTATAATACTTTTTTTCTTCATTATTGATTATTAATACTTATTTCTAATAAAAATCATAAATCATTGAAAGGTTTAGTTTTGCTTATTTTATTAGTAATAAAACTATAAAATTGAATATACATGAAACTACTCCCCGTAGATCCATGGGACTTACGCCCCGTGTCTCGAGGCTTACGCTTCGCCCCATACCGTATAAAACACCCGCCTCACGCCCCCGCCTTTTAAAACACTGGTTTGTTTTGAATCTCTCTCTCTCTCTCTATATATATATATATATTGTTTTGAATCTATATATATATATATATATATATTGTTTTGAATCTATATATATATATATACTGATGCACATAGTTTGTTTTGAATCTATATTTTCTAGTATAAATGTTTTATATCTTAAACATACCATTAATTTTGATAATGTTTTGTACATAATAGATTCCAGTCATACACTTCAAAGAAAAAATTATTATACTTCATTCATACCATTAAAATAAAATCAAAATATGCTCTTTGAGAAAAAACCGAAGAAGATATAGTATTCAATCCTATAATGAGAGAGGGGGAGAAAATATTAACCACTAAAATTTATTCATTATATATGGATGAGAGAAAAGGGGAGGTGATTAATAAGATATTAAAAGGAGTTAATCCCTGATCTTTGTGGACATTATTCATGTTTATATATTATCAACTATATTTATTATATAAATTGCTGTTTTTAAAATGTTTAGAAAGTTTGGATATTAATGCAAATAACTTTTAGAAAAATGAGTTATCTTGTGAAACTCTCTAAAATGAAAGCGTCTGGGTAAATTTATATTTGACCATATAATTTTAGTGGGTTGGATTAAGTGGGGCGGGTCAATAAAATGGTTAAAATGAGTATCTTATCGTTTCTTAAAAATTTAGCTTAAAATATGAAAAAATCATTAAAATTGGTTGGGTGACTTTCGAGGTGAAATACGAATAGTTGAGTGACTTTTGGATTATAAAACAAAGTTGAGTGACTTTCTAAGTGAGCTACCCTGAGTTAAGTGACTTTTGGATTATTAAACAAAGTTGAGTGACTTTCTAAATGAACTTCCCTAAGTTGAGTGACCATATGTGTATCATGAAGTATTAAATTAAGAAAAAAATAATAGATTACAAGGCTCCTAATAGATCTACAAGATCTTCTTCATCCTCTATATATACATTATTCTTTATGTTAAATTAGGTCTTAGTAGACGCCCTCAGGTCAAGGAATAGAGCTAACTACATCGGAAAAAATAGCAATTCCTAGTCCGAATCTTGGACCTGGTTCACACTTGAAAGCAATAATTCTTCTTCCAATTTCGTACATAAAATTGTGTATATAAAGAAGAGTTCGTCCTTCTTCAAAGAGATAAAGTCATGCGGCCCTTCAAGATAGAGGCTTCTGTCATCGTTAGAATCCCGAGGTGGAGGTCCAACTCACACCCCAAAAGCTCATTAACCACGAATGTGTGACTTTTGTCATTCTTTAACACTCCACCTCTCGCCCAGTGCTTAGCATATGGTGCGTGGCAATTTTTGATATTTGGGGCCCAACATTGGGTGAGATTGCCTTGCTTTGATACCATGAGAAGTTAGAAGAAGAAGAAGAGATATTGGGAATAGAATTGTTGATTATTGGGAATAGAATTGTTGATTATTCTCTCAAGTTGATGGAATTAAATACTTGTTACAGATTATATAAATAAAGAAAGAGAATAATAAAATATCACACACAATCTCCTAAATGCTTAATTAAAGGGATTACTGGAATATCACAATATCCTAAATGCTTAATTAAAGGGATTAGAGAATATTTTCATATCCGGCCTATCTAATTATACCATAATTAACACACCAAAAATAAAAAGATACAACACAATTCCATTTTTCCCTTACTTTTTTGTTCTCTTCTTTCTTTCCTTTCAAGTGTAGGGAGTGAAAGGGCAATAGAATTAGGTCATAGAACTATATAAACTCATCCATATGCCAGAAAACTTTGATCTTTTAAGTGGTGTGTGAACCTAATCATGTATCATCGAAGTAGATTCTTCAACATTTTGAGCAAAATAAAAGGATGCTAAAGGAAAATACGGCTTCCAGCATTGGTAGATTATGCAGGAAAAAAAGAAACAAAAAGAATTGTAAACAATGACTTTAGCAGCTCCAGCTTAAAGAAATAACAATCCTATACCAATAATCTAAAGCTTTTAACATTCTCCATTAACAAGCTCGTGACGCTTCTTAAGAACTTGTACAGTATCAAGTATAAGTATAGCTTATAAGATAAATGTTCCATTGGTATATGTGCATTAAAATGTAGGTCTGGTAAATTACTGGAGATTCTACTAGTTTTGAGTTTCAAACTGTTTTATGCCTTGCAATTTTTATTTGCTAGTCTTTGGTTTTGTTAGTGAACATGCTTTAGAGATAATTTACTGTAGAGAAGCAGTCCTTCCTAGGTGAACACTGTTTATAATAATTTGATTTCTTTTCTTGCTCTCCTTTTAATTTCAGGGAGAGAGATAGTGACAAAGATGGTAAGGTTAATTTCAACGAGTTCTTTCACGGGCTGTTTGACTTGGTAAGAAACTATGACGAGGAGAGTCATGATACTTCTCATCATTCTGAGGATTCACAAGAGTCTCCAGCCAGAAAGTTGTTTGCTGAGCTTGATAAAGATGGGGATGGGTAAGAAACTAGACATCTGTTTCAGTAATTGTTTTGAGTAAATTCATCAACAAACCTTTAAATTTGATTTTATGCAGATATTTGTCAGAAGCTGAATTGCTACCTATAATTGGAAAGCTTCATCCATCAGAGCGTTACTATGCCAGACAACAAGCAGATTACATCATACAGCAGGTAATTTTTACTGAAGTGAAGTGCCTGATTTAATAGAGTGCTGAATTGACTTATTACTCCTTGCTATTACCAACTAGTACTTGCATGTTTGCATTATCTTTATTTCTTAAGCTATAACCAAACTACTGCCATTGATTTGCTTTTTGCCTGCTTAGGAGCTATAGGTGGCTATAGCTTGTATTTTGGAGGGAAATTGCTTATTATACTGCTATTTTGAAGGGAACTAGCCCGGTTCGTGCCATTTTTTATTATAACAATGGTTGTTTTTTGGTTTCTCCTCAAATTAATGTGGAGGTTATACTTATTGTTTTAAAAACCTTTGATCATTTTCCATTCATCCTTTGTACTTTGAAGTCTCTCTCTCTTTCTTAAAATTCAGGTAGAAAACACTTGTTCTAATTTTCAAGTTCAAAATTCAAAACACAAACTTGCAAATTGTATTGATATATTGAAATTCAAATTTATACTTGATAAAATTTAAGACTCATTGAGCCTTTGAGTTTTTTTTTTTTCAAATTTATATCCAGGTACAAATTCCAGTATTAGTTTGGTTATTCACTTATTTGCTAGTTCAAATATTTGAATATTAAAGTTCGAAGTATAAAATACAAACTTAAAAAACTCAATATAATTTCAAAATTGTAACTAAATAAAAAAAATTAAACCAAACTGGCCCTATCTCGGATTGGGCCGAACCACCTTTTTAACAGGTTGTGGGATGTGCCCGCTTGCCTCCCTTGAAAAATTAGCTCAGCCGAAACCAGGCCCATTAAGGACAGCCCTGGCCTGGCCTGGCCCACTCGACAAGTCCATTGTTGAATAATGTTAGTCTGTTTTTCTCAAGAAAGGATTTACTGTCATCAAAAACTTTTTCTGCCTAATCAGGCCTTCAGGAGCTATTTGCTCTTAGTTCTAAGTTATCTTCTTTAGAATGTATTTCTGGATGACTTGGAAGGTACACTGTTCACATATAGGTCTTGTCAACAGAGAAGCTACATTGAAGTAACAATTCAAACAATTTTGTACCATCTGTGATGTAATAATCTCCTAAAGCATAGCTTTTAGTTGGAAAGTACACTTTTATTTCCAGTAACTCAGTTTTAGAATACATTAATAAATCTCGTGGGAAGTACTTGTCTCTTGTTATTGGTGAACATTACAATGTAGTGGTGTGGGTGTCTGCTTTTTTTGTTTTAATTTTATGCATCTATTAATGGAGATATTTCACAAAAAATAGAAAGGAATTGCACAAAAAGTTCCCAATGTTGTTCCCCTTTGCAAACTAGTGAATCTGAAACCCTTTAATGTGATTGAATCTTTAGCAAATTTAAAAACTTTAATATTGGTGGATCGCACTATCGCGTGCAAAACTGAACTATTTCGAAACAAAATAGATTCATAATGCACTTCATTCTTGTTCGCTGATTGTTCTTGGATAGTGAGTGGGAAATAGTATGTTCAGTAATTCTACCATGTTTTTTCTCAGGCTGATGCAGATAAAGACGGAAGGCTTACTCTGAAAGAGATGATTGATAGCCCGTATGTTTTCTATAGTGCAATATTCAACGAGGATGATGAAGACTATGAAGACCATGATGAGTTTCGTTAGTTCAAGGTAGGTAGGATACTTTCTATCCCTTTATTCTTTTGCTTCTTTTTCAATGGCTGTCCTTTCTTTCCTTGGACTCCCTAGTTTGCTCCTAATTTAAGAGCTATTTGTTTCATATGAGTTTATTCATCAGATCTAGACAATGATGGTTTCATACTCTACTTTTCTGAGAACTTGTAATTGTATTCCTCGGCATTAAGGATATGTTGGAGACCTCCAAAAAGTTTATCAACAGAGAAACTATAGCCCAAACAAATTGAACTTCATTTTCCACATTTGCTAGTTTACACCAAAATGAAAATTCACGATGAAAGTCCACTTCATCTTCTTCCATTTCTTTCCTTCCATATTGTCCTCTAAATTCACGATGGAACTGCTCTCCACCATCTCTTCAGCGACTTGCTAGCCCCTCTCCTAATCCAACAACTTAAAAGGTCTGCTGTGTGTTCTGGCATAGTCCGGTTGTTACCTGTGAGGCTAAAGAAGAGTGACCACTATTGGTCTGTCACTTTACAATGCAGGAACAGCTTACTGTTTGTCTCTGCAGTCTCTTTTTTTTTTTTTTTAAGGAGGTAACTTGTATTATGAATAAAAGGAATACTTAGAAAAGTATTCCAGTAATACTTACAACAAAATTACAGCGGGAGAGGTGTCCCTACTAAGGCTTCATAAATAATCTAAAATACTAGGAATATCCTCTTCTTCTTGAGGATATTCATGTTTACACCAACAAAAGAAAAGGACTAGACAGTTCATCTTCAATTTCTGCTGAGAGCAACTCTTGTTTTCGAAACATCTCTGGTTCCTTTCCATCCATATATAGTTCACCAAATGCAGGCGGGGACAATCTTCCATCTCTCCCTCCCTGTGTCCCGACTGATTCCCATCTCTATTCCAGCAAGCTAGAGCCTCTTTGATGCTCCTTGGCATAGTTTCCGGCGGAAGAATTTACCGGAAAAAGGGTGATATATCCTCCTAAGAAGTACGAGAGAGAAGATTCTAGACCGGGCTAGGGATGTCAAGGACATGCTTTCGAGGCCTCCAATGCTCTAGTTTTGTTTGCGGTACTAGACAGTTCTCATCATGATGTGTCCAGGTACTAGGCCGGGCAGAAGGTGCTAGGGATGTGCTTCAAGGTCTCCAATACTTAAGCCTTGTTTGCGGCACTAGTAATAACGCAAATGTATTGCAAGGGAGAACATGTTTCCAAAGTGAACACCGGGAGGTGCAGTGCAGATGCAGCTTGGACAAAACTTAGGAGGAGGAAGTGCGAGGGGCATTACTCCGTTTTAAGAGGAGCTCGAAAGAGTTCCATCACACATGGATTAGGAACCACGATGTAAAGCCCCAAGGGACAGACTTCGGGTCTTCGTTGGTATCACATGTCATCGAGACGATGACTGTCTTGGGTGTGTGAGGGTGTAACGCCCCAGACATATGGGCATCTACACTGGCCAATAAGTCGGCCAAGGAGTGCAGGCCAAGCAGGCCGCACCTATGTCAGCCATGCAGGCGGCGTGTGTTGAAGGAGGCACTGAAGTAGGAGTATGAGGCAAAGGAGTCATGGCATGAGGCAACAACCATTTGAGAAGTTGCATGATATGCCCTTATAGTGCCAAATATATTTGACAAGGACTTGGGGTGCACCTAAGGGCTTAGCCTGTCGGCGAAGGCCGCGTGCGGCGAGGTATGTGACTGCCGGACGTTCTCGAGTTAGAAGTGGAATCTGGGGATTCTGGGCTATGGACTTGTTCATAGCCTATCCTTGTATATGCTTACCAAATTTGGGGCCTAACAGAGTTCATTTGGATATGTCTTTGACCTAGCCAAGGGCGATGGCATTTTGGTAAATATGCAGAAAGTCCGAAGGCTATAACCCGCTCTACGACTATGAGAATGGGATGAAACTTCATGGAGGTGTGAAGGAAGTCAAGCCGAGTAACTACTACCAGACAACACCCAATTTAGAGGTCGGTAGAGCCGTCTATGACCCATTATGATTCTTTGGCAGAAACATGTCAATTCCTGTCACATGGGTTTTATTATTTTAAGCATATATAAGGGGGGTATACATGGTGACAGATTACCAGGCTCTCCCGGGCGTTTTGCCCCAAGTGTGCTGCCTTGAAGTAGAACTTCAAGGGCCTGCCTAGGCATCTCAAAGGAGTGTCTTAGGTACCCATACGAGTTAGGAAAGCTTTCTGGGGGACATGTGACTCGGTAGTCAACGTTGAGCGTCCCGACGGCCGTGGGGGTTAGATATATCGAATGTTGGTCCCTCCGGGCTGTTCTCTTTGTGGGAAAAGACCTCCTAGCCGAATGAGCAATCGAGGGACTCACTCAAGAGCCTCGTGAGCTAAGTTGTGAGCTTGACAAGGGTTCAACCGAGCGAGCAAGGGTCTGTTGGCCTAGACGTACAGTCGTGGGACGACGCTGCACTATGAGACTTGTATGCATGATGCGTGGCTATGTTGGGCTATGCCCTAAGACAAACGAAGGCACGGTAAGGAAGACGCACATGGCAAAGGCCAAGGATTGAACGTTACCCTACTCAAGCAAAACGACAAGCCAAGTGCGGATGCATGAGGTGACTGACAAGCTTGAGGATTGGACTGTGCACGCGGCATCAATGCTCAGGTCCCGACATGGCATATGTATGTCCATATCCAAACCCCACAGCGCACATGGAAGTGATCTAGCATGTAAGGGTGCACCATATGAGTCGAATACATGTGAAGGCCGTTGCCAGACATGAGACGGGAGACCCAAAGAGGGGAACCTTGAGGTGAACCTCACCACATGTAGAAGGATCGTACT
The DNA here is from genome assembly GCA_036250505.1 of Solanum acaule. Lineage (NCBI taxonomy): Eukaryota > Viridiplantae > Streptophyta > Magnoliopsida > Solanales > Solanaceae > Solanum > Solanum acaule. Next base: position 7,315 of record JAJOOR010021387.1, on the reverse strand, counting down.
AAGGCACCTGGGAGAAGTTGAAAGGCTGGCCCTTAGCTATGGGGAGCTTTGGGCGCCGCACGGGTAAATTGTGTGCCCCTGACGCAGTTAAAAATAAGCCCGTGAACTTGTCACGGGCCTATTTTCAAAGGTCTCGTGGGAAAGCCAAGTTGGGCTTGCACAATACCACTAAGGCTCAGTCCTAAGAACAAAGAAGCACGAAAGTGCACTAGCAAAAACGTTACAAACAGTCCGCAAGAAAACAACCAACAAGAAATCAAAGTCAAGACCGATTCTGGGAGGCAACCGTTTCGAATCTCTAAAACTTGATAAAATCCAACTTATTATATTAATAATGTCAACTCTCTTAAATAGAGGTTTACAATAGCAAGAGTCCTAATAAATTAGAAATAATAAAGTCCTATAAAACTAAAATAATAAGAATCCTAATCCACTAAAACAGTTCTGTTCGACTAAAACAGCTAAAACAATAGTTCAAATATTAATCATTCTTGAGTTTGTAATATTTTTTCCTGACAAACGCATTAGTAACATTACTCCCTTCCTGAAGAAAGAGCTTGTCCTCAAGCTTGAAGTTTGGAAAGACAAATGTAAAATGATGCACTGTCTCCCAAGTAGAGTCCTCAACGGATAGGCCGTACCATTGAACTAGAATTTCCCAATTACCACGATTAAGACGCGATCGAAGCACAAAACAAGGGGTGGGAACAACATGTCCTTCTTGAACTGGTGGAAGAGAAGGTGGAGTTGCAGGTACCTCACCCTTGAATGACTTAAGAAGTGATACATGAAACACATCATGAAGCTAGCAACCTGCAGGTAGACCAAGCTAATAAGCAACTGATCCGATGCGCCTCAATACTGCAAAAGGACCATAATATTTTGGTGCAAGCTTATGATAGACACGACTAGCTAGAGTTTTTTGGCGATATGGATGCACCCGTAACCACACATAAGATCTTGGAGAAGATTCCACATCGCGATGCCCCTTATCATAAACTATTTTCATCTTGTGTTGCGCCTGCGCTGGATACGAATATCCAGTAAGGCAACATCCCAATCTATTAATGCTTGGTCTACCGCATCAACATGAGATGAACCAACCATGTAGGATTGCAACCGGGGAGGCTCACGACCATAAACAACTTGAATGGAGATGCGTGAAGTGCTGAATGATAAGAAGTGTTGTAGCAAAATTCAGCCCATGGAATTCATAGGACGATCACCCACCAAGCATCGCAAATACATCTCGATCGTGCGATTAACAACCTCAGTTTGACCGTCCGATTGTGGGTGATAAGCCGAAGAAAAGTGTAATTTAGTCCCACATAAACGAAACAATTCTTTCCAGAACGTATTAGTGAAGATGGCATCTCAATCACTGTCAATCGATTCTGGTATACCATGCAAACGAACAATATTCTCAAAGAAAATCCTTGCTACAGATGATGCATTATATGGATGAGCAAGAGGAATAAAATGTGCATATTTAGAGAACCTGTCCACAACCACAAATAACACTGTTTTACCTCCTGATTTTGGGAGGCCATCTATAAAATCCATAGATATATCCGACCAAATTTGATTAGGCAGTTGTAAAGGTTGTAATAGTCTGCTGGGCACAAAATAACAGCCTTATTACGTTGGCAGCAACATAATCCTTGATAGTTGTGGTTATCAAAAAAAATAATCCTTGATAGTTGTCTTCATAGCTGGCCAATAGAAATCCTTGTGAATACGTACCATGGTCTTATGAACACCTTTATGTGTGCTATCATGTATCTCAGACAATACAAAAGTTACCAATGGTGAATTTGGCATGAGATAGACCCGATCTTTGAAGAACAACAACCCCTCTCAAAACGCCCAATTGTCATCCATCTCTCCCGGATCAATTTTAGCTTTGAAGTTCTTGAAGAATTGGTGACTGCTTTATTTCTGCTCGAACTATCTCAAATATCAAAACTTTCGGCTGAGAAATACCAAATAACATATCTTCAGCCTCTTCTCGTCGTGATAATGCATCTGCAACAACATTCAATCGCCAAGCCTTGTATTCCACCCGAAAATCAAACCCCATCAACTTGCTAAGCCAATGTTGTTGAGAAGTAGTAAGACGTTGATCTAACAAGTATTTAAGGTTGTAGTGATCTGTTCGAATTAGAAAGGCTCGTCGACCTAAGAGATAAGGCCTCCAATGTTGAACAACCTTTGTCAAGCCTACCAATTCACGTTCATATGCTGGAAGTTTCATGTGTCGGTTTGCAAGCTTACGACTAAAAAAAGCAATTGGATGTCCTTGCTGTTGATGGATTGCTCCTATTCCCACACCCGAAGCATCACACTCGACAACAAATTCTTCTTCAAAGTTTGGTAATTGTAACACAGGGGCAACAACTAATGCCCTTTTAAGAGTTTCAAAAGAAGCAAGTGCATCCTCACTTCACTTGAAAGAATTTCGCTTAACAACAATCAGACCATAGAGTTTTTTCCATCTTTTTCAGATTGTGTGAAAGTTGATCCAAAAAGCGGAGTTCTCTCTGGTCTTTTACTAATGGGGTTCCGCCCTCTCCAGAATTACGGTAATATCCTGTCAATCCTAAGAATCCACACAACATTGTTGTTGATCGCGATTGAGGCCAGTCCACCATGGCTTCAATTTTGCTAACATCTGCTGACACACCTATGTTTGAGACTATGTGGCCAAGATAAGCTACTTGATTTGTGCCAAAGAACATTTGAATCTTTTTAAATAAAGGCAATGAGCTTGCAGCAACCCCAAGATGATTCGTATGTGTGACAAATGATCCATCAAGGTCTTGCTATACACAAGGATATCATCAAAAAATACAAGTACAAATTGACGTAGATACTTTCGAAATACCTCATTCATCAATGCTTGGAAGGTAGAAGGAGCATTAGTCAATCCAAATGGCATGACAAGGAACCGAAATGGCCATGATGAGTTCTGAAAGCCGCCTTCTCAACTTCAGTAGATTCCATGGGGACTTGATGATAACCAGAGCGAAGATCAAGCTTGGTGAAAAATTGTGTTCCATGCAATTCTTCTAGTAATTCCTCCACTACTGGAATGGGGAATTTGTCTTTTACTGTTTTGGCATTTAGTTCCCTATAATCCACGCAAAAGCGCCATGATTCATCATGTTTCCGGACTAGCAGTACATGTGATGAGAATGGGGAACGATTGGGTCGAATGATGCCTTGTTGAAGCATTTGATTACACTGTTTCTCAATCTCATCTTTCTGAAAGGGAGGGTAGCGATAGGGCCGAACTACCACCAGACCAATTCTTGGAAGCAAACATATGCGATGGTTGCAGGACCCCAATGGAGGCAGACCTATAGGTTATTGGAATAGCTCCTTGAATTCGACTAGTACCTTCTCGAGCTCACCTTGCTTAGAATCTTGCAAAAGATGTAGTTGTGGTTGATATAGTTGTTGTTATCCATGTAAAATGATTTACTTCCCCTTTACTTGGTTAACTACACAAAACTGCACTGCTGTGCAAATGCCCAAACTGGAAATCTTCTCGCCATTTGCCAATGATATATTGAGATTTCTTCGTTGTTGGATAGGCAAGTTTAAACGTTGGGCCGCCGTTGAGCTAATAAAATTGTGTGTATTCCCCGAATCCACTAAGCTAAGCAACAACTTCTTATTGATTACAACTTGCAACTGCATAGTATTTGCATGTTGTTTGCCTGTGATAGCATGAAGTGAGATGGCAGGCTCTCTACCGTTCGTTGGTACTTTTCCAGATTCCCCATCCTCTACTTCCAGCCAAAATAACTTTTTACACTAATGACCTTGAACATAAGGATCATCACAGTTGTAGCACAATCCCTTTGCACGTCGGGCAACTATCTCAGCGCGAGTCAACTTTTTCACAGAAGGATTAGAAGCACCAACCTTAACACTCGGAGTTACTGGTGTAGTGGCAGCCCTTGCACTTATGTTTGAGGTTGAACCATAGCCCCTTTGTGTGCTAGAAGAAATTTGGATCTTTTTCTCAAATGCTCTTGCCAGACTCATTGCTTGTACTAGGTTAGATGGGTTGTGCAATTCCACATCCAGACAAATCAAAACAACTAACCCTGCTGTGAACATATCTACTTGTTGGTCTATACGTACAGATGATGCACGAGCCAACATTTTTTGGAAGTTTCTCTGATAATCTTCAATAGAACTGGTTTGTTTCAAGTTGATCAATTCTCCTAACGGATTGCTTTTCATAAATGGGCCAAAACGAAGAGTACAATATTCCTTAAAAACGCCCCATGTTAAATTGGGTTTCTCTTGTTCCAGTTGATAAACCCACAGTTGCGCCTCCCCAACCATCTGAAAAGCAGCTAAACCTACTTTTTCTTGGTTGTTTGTATGCTGATTACAGAAGAATTTCTCACAACAGTGAAGCCAAATAAGAGGATCTTCACTTCCATCATAAATAGGAAAGTCTAATTTAGTGTATCTGGGAGCAATACCTCTTCCTCCGTTATTGTCATCAGTACCAAAATTATTGTTGTTGTTTCTTCCTCCAAACGCACCTCTATTGTTCACCTGCCTTGCTAGTTCGTTGGACAAAAGCAGCGCTATTGTCTCTAACTTCAACTCCCTTCGCACGTGCCGTGGTGCGGATTAAGGTTTCAATTTGCTGCGATAGTTGCTGGAATTTGGCGTCCATCCTGGTTTCTGAAGCTGCTACTTTTGCTTCAGTTTGAGTTTGGGCTTCCTTCACAACTTTGCTTCTACCGTATTTTTGTCCATGGTGACAAGCTTTGATACCAATTTGTTAAGTTTCCTAGTTTTGGATTGAGTCGCTGGACGATTAACTGAAAAGTCAGGTCCAATAGACAGGTCTAAGCCCCTGTTCTTGTTCCTTGACTTGCCTATGATTGTTGAAATTTGCAATTTATTTAGGGAATTGCAGATTTGGGAACTTGTTTGAGAAAGTTCTGAATCTCTGGAACTTGATAAAATCCAACTTATTTTATTAATAACGTCAACTCTCTTAAATAGAGGTTTACAATAGCAAGAGTCCTAATAAATTAGAAATAACAAAGTCCTATAAAACATAAATAATAAGAATCCTAATCCACTCAGACAGTTCTGTTCGACTAAAACAACTAAAACAATAATTCAGAAATATTAATCATTCTTCCGTCTGTAATATTGTTTCCCGACAAACGCATCAGTAACACCTGTTTCAAACTTAGATTGGCAACTTTAACTGGGTAGGGACTAGGGACTGATATCCCAACAACAACTCAAATTTCAGTTGTTGAGGATTTGTGCAAGTTATAGCAAAACTGTCCACTGTCCAAAAGATTCACCCATTTTTTCTGAATTCCCCTCTCATATGCCGCGAGTATTTCTCTAAGTGATTAATTCTTTTGTTTGTCCATCAGTTTGCAAGTGATTTTCTTATCCGAATGTGGCCATGTGGCTTTGTCTTTTAACTGTATTTTAAATATGTGCATGCAGCCTTGACACAAATCAGTATTGGTTGTTGGCTTTTATTTTGTGCCTTGATGGCTTAAGTGTTATTTGTATTCGTGATTAATACAAAGTTAGTGAGGTTTCATGTAACTGTGCCTTGTGTTCAGTATTACTTGTCGAAAAATATTTCAAGTCCCTAATCAAAAAGAAAACGAGTAAGGGTTGAGTTGAGTGAGAACCTTGATTGCTGTACAATGACATGAATTAGAGTTCATTGTTGTAACAACCAACCATCTCATGTAAAAGCTGTTAGACAGGGTACACTTTTAGGGGTCCTTTGGTAGGGTGGATAAAAAGAGTGTTGAATATGGTGTATTAGTAATGCTAGCATTATTAATGCTAGTGTTTATTATGCTGCATTAGTTATCCTTGAGATTATTTCTTGTGCAGTTTTTGGTTTGATGTATTAAAAATAATATGTAATGCATAATTTTAAAAAAAAATTATTTGCTTACAAAAATACCCTCCACATATATGATGGAAAGGATGTGGTAAAAGGTTTTGAGGGGCAATTGTGTCTTTAACCATGCTAATGCATGCATTAAACCCTTTGCCTTACTACCAAATATAGTGTATAACTAATGTATACATAGGTTGAAAAAGTGTACTAAACAAGATACTAGTAATACACAAAACTAATGCATGTATTTTCTTTTTTGGAATGCACTCTACCAAATGTCTCCTTATTTATTTAAATTATTTCCTTGACATGCTATCTCTCACGTGCGGGCCTGATTCTTTCTTTATGAGTGAAGCCCATGAAAAATCCTTTTTATAGTGTCTGGCTGTGAGATTTTAACTCACCTATGTTTGCTATGATACTAATATTGAATTGTGTGATTGTCTCATTAAAAGTTTAAGGTGTTAAGAGTGACCACAATCTTGTATATTCAAACTAGTCTTTAGGTACACTCTTTGCGTGTATACCTGTATTAATGAATGTAAAACTTAAAAAAACAACATACAATGTGCTTGAGCTACAAAATAAAAATATGTGAACAGGTGCAAGTTCTTGGGATATATGTGTCGCTTATTATTATATCAAATGAAAATAATACATTCTTACTCTTTTTTCTTTAGTACTAGCAATCAACTAAAATCAAGTTAGTTTTGATTCATTTTCTAAATCAAATCTTGTCTCGTTGTCTCAAAGGTTTCGCCTCATAATAATATTGTGCTGAGACAATCTACCTCTTTAATCAACATTATTGAGTTTCATAAATGTGCTATATACGCATTATCTTATTTAAAGGGCCTTATTGTAGTCTTCTAGCAGAGAGTACTTCTTGAATATAAAAAGAAAAAAATACTGTTGTAGAAGGGAATTGAATGTCCACAATTGGTTATTGGGTTGTTCGGATTGTTACTTGTTATACTACTAGTTTTAGTAGCAAAAGAAAAATGGAATTGAAGGAAAAATAATCAATCAAGAACACATAGTTTCCCAAGATCCATCAGTATTTGTTTCACTAGTCAATGTAATCACATGCTATAAATACAAACTACACTAAAGATTCACTCTAAATCACAATATAGGAATCTTCTCACAAGTGCTGAGAGTTTTTTTTAATACCAATGATGATAGAGAAGTGTGTTTATAATTATTTGTGGATAAGGGAAAAAGAGCTGGTTTCTTCTGATAGAAATCTCTTATATAATTTTTAAGAGTGTTGGAAGTTGTCTCTTCCCCCTTTTATTCATTAAAGATAATAACATATATCTCTTCCCCCTTCTATTTATATTAAAGATAATAACATATATCTCTTCCCCCTTCTATTTATATTAAAGATAATAACAT
>JAJOOR010021386.1:0-25181 GCA_036250505.1 Solanum acaule | reverse complement strand
GGTTCTATGATGAAAGGCTATTCTCATCTTTGAAACCTTTGAGCTATATGATGAATGATGGGTTGAGTCCCTAATGCATTCCTTATTGAATTAAATTGGAAGTAAAGGCTTAATACTACTTTAAAGGGGAATTTTGCTTAGCACCGAGTGAACATGAAAATGAGATGGAAGCTTTTACGTTTAGCAAGTCCGGCTTCCCATATGGGTTCCTTCTAAGTTTAGCAAGTCTGGGTTCCCAATATATATGTTGTCTCAAGAGATGGAAACCTTCTACGTTTAGCAAGTCCGGGTTTCTAGTAGCAATCTCCTTGTTCCATAACTATGTTTGCCCACATAGGTATTAGCTAGTGGATCCACCTAGAAGCTATTATGATGGTTCTACCTTGGCAAGTAGAATACTCTATTTTCAGTGTGGGAGTAGAACACCGGATTCCATGTAGCTCACATGATCTATGTCGGTTAAGGTTATTTTTCCCTAAATAATAAGATAATGAATGGAGCATGAACTACTCTATAACTTCTTGGTAAGTTTGCTAAGTAGGAGTGGGGGTATGAGACTTCACTACTACATTGCATTAGTAGACTTGGTAGGATGTGGTAGATGGTTCATTTACATATTGTTATGACATGAATGCATGCATGTATATTGAATGAATGGTTGCTATGAGCGACTTGTCTTTATATTCAAATAGTACACATGATTGGTTCTCTACTTATGACTATTGTTTATGATGAGGTCTAAAGGATAAAGTGCATGACTAAGGTAGCCCTATAGGAGTGCTTAGTGAGGTTAGGATTATGGGATGCTAATCACACATTGCACAAGTGTTCCCTAGGGGTTACTAAAGTAGTGGCTTTACTATGAAATGAGTATGGATGTGATATTGGCTTATGTTGGTATGAACTTATGTTAAGTATGATCATGGTGGCCTAAAGGTGATACTTAGTGTAGATAGGACTATGGACCCTATCTATGCATTGCACAAGTAAAACTTAGGGTTACTTATGTTGTTGTTCTATTATGATGTTATTGGCTTGATATTGACTATGCATGAGTGGTGTGTCTTGTAATAGATGATATGTGCACTATGACTATGATTAGAGACTATGCCTATGGTGATGTTTATTACCCTTTGTGCTTTGATGAACTATATGTGAGTTGTTTATGACTTATGATTCTTCAACTCTTTCAAGATGATGTTCAAACGTGCATAAAGCATGGTTTCAACTAAATGTCCCTTTTAAGCATATTTTAATGGTTTTTATGCATGGCTTCCACACTTAGTACTTTTTGTGCTAACCCCTTCTTCTGCATTTACTACAAAGTGTAGGGTATGGAGATGTGGTGTCTTGTACATGGAAGATATGTTTCTAAGGAGCTCGGGAATGAAGACTTGGGGAGTGCTCATAGTTTCGAGGACAAACCCACCTTGTCCACTTATGTCTTTACTTTATGTTTTTAGATTTATGTAATGGCCGTGTCCCTAAGTTTGTATTAAAAGAGATTTAAGTCTAATGTTATAGATGGTTTGAGACATAGTGTCATAGTTTATCTTATTTTATAAAGGCTTCTATTGTAAAGAAAAGTTTTAAATTTTCCGCTATTTTCATATGCTTTAATGTTCATGATATGCTAAGGGCTTGTATAAGACCCCTTCGGGGTTAAGTACATCGTATTACGACTAGGGGGTGCTCTCGGGTCGTGAAAAATGCACTATGGAAAGGATTGGTACGAATGTCAACAAGAATCCAAGTACCTAGGTGATGAGTATGTAGATGAGGGGCGATTGCGACAAGATTTTTCTCACATTATCGCCCAAATCAATGCTTTGGGACTTCAATATGTCTTCATGGATCAAGGTGAGTTCAATTTAAGCGTAGTTCATGAATTTTATGGGAATTGGAATACACATCGTGTTGAAGTAAACAAAGGGTTCATTAGGGATAGTTGGTTGAGATTTAGTGTGGAAGCATTGAATGATTTTTTGGGTACACCAAATTGTGACAATGTTGAATTTCTGGCAATGATTAAAAGACCATCGTATCGTGATATTAGGCATACTTTGTGTGGGGTACATCCTGTTGCACGGTGGGATAGGGTTAGAGACACGGAACGTCATTTGCATCTTCACTATGATCATATCAATTTGGAGGCTCACATTTGGTTGAAAATTGTGTGTAGCACCTTACTACCGTGTAAGCATACGACTAATGTCCCTAGGGAGAGAGTGGTGCTAGTATACCGTTTGATGAAGGGTTTGCCGGTGAATGTTGGGGCTATTTTTAAGCAAAACATGCTTAAGTTTAGGACAAATAAGAGATGGTGTTTCAGTTATGGGAGCATCATTACTAGGTACCTCCGGGCTTTACAAACTGAGGAGGAAGGTCATGATGTGTGCCCCCCCTCTCCCCCGTGCCCCCCACTTAGTGTGCCGCTTGGTAGATGTCACAAGAACTAAAGCGCACGATCCATCGCAAGGGCCTGTATTAACTGCTATTGATAGACAAGCTCATGATGATAGTTGGATGGGGCGTCTGCTTGGAATGGCGGAGCTACAACTGCAGATAGGTGGCCGTCCGGTGACTGAGGATGAAATGGCGACACTAGCGGAGCATTTCCCTTTGATAGATAGCGCGATGTACATGTGTTAGATGGGCCTGCCTTTCCAAGAACCCATTGATAATAATGATTCCACTGTTGATGAGGAGGATGACTCGAAGGAGGATGAGTCAGATGATACTAGCCTTGGAGATGATGATACTAATCCGGGTGATGGAGATTGTAATGCAGCCTCGATGGCTATGGATTTTGCCACTAATGTGGCAACCCGCTGATCTGATTGGACTTTTTGCTCGCCAAACTACCCATTTTCCAACACTCTTCACTTTTCAACCTGCACAATAAACACCTATTATTCAAAATCTAAACTAAAGCATTTAAAACTTGGGTTGCCTCCCAAGAAGCGCCTTAGTTAACGTCGTGGCACGACGAAAGTACCCATTCAAGCTTCATTTTTGGGGTTTGCCATTGTTTCACTAGGCAACCCCCCTTGTCGTCTTGGGTTCAAATCTGAAGAAATCAGACCCATTTTGGTCTCCAGCTACTTAATAGAGACTGAGTGAGAGGTTACCATCTGATTGAGAGTCGAGACATCCGCTTTCATTTCTTTCAACACTTTGTCGGACCCTTCAACTTTGTTAATTATGTGTGAGGGCATATCTTTTGTACGGCCACCTTCGGATTCTTGGGCTTTTGACGCTCATGGGGAGGAACATACCTATCCTTCTCCCCCTCTCTTTCATTCCAAGTGGCGTTGTGATCCCGCCAATCTCTTTTACGGTCTCTCCAGCCCTCATCTCTATTCCAACCTTGATTTCCACCTTGTCTTGGGTAGTTAGTACGATAACCTCCTCCTTGATTTACTAGGAAGTTCACTTCCTCACTGTACATTGCTTCGAATTGTGCTTCATCGGGGTTTACTCCACCAACACCCACAACATTAACACTCTTTGTACCAACACCCATGACATTCTTAGCAAGGATATCCAGCTGGGTCATCATTTTTGCCATGTTTTGGTCTCTCTCTTGATCCTTTTCGTTATTCTCTTTTGTCATTCTAAAATTTAGAGGAGAGAATTGGTCCTCACGAGTGTACCATGCCCTATTGATCTTGGTCATGCAATCAAGGAGTTGGGATGCTACTTCATAGTGTTGTAACATTAAACCACCAGGAACAAGTTGATCAGCAACTCCTTTGATCACCGAGTCGAGGCTCCTATAGAAGTATTGCAACAACACATTATTTGGAAGTCCATGAGTTGGGCATTGCAACACCAACTTCTTAAACCTCAGCCACGTCTTATGGATTGGCTCACCTTTTAATAGCTTGAAACCATGGATACTATCCCTAAGAGTCATCATCTTCGATGGGTGAAATAATCACACTTGGAATGCAGTAGTAAACTCGTCCCAAGAAGTGATGGAATCTATTGGCAACTCAGCCAACCACTTACTAGCCTCGCCCATCAGAGAAAATGGGAACAACCTGAGACAGACTAATTCTTGCGATATGCTCTTGAATGAGAATGGACCACAGACGTCCACAAAGTTTTGAATATGCTCATGGAGATCCTCATGAGCCACCCCCCAAACAAATCCTTCAATTGTAGGAGCTGAAACATTGTGCTAGTGATGTGAAACAAAACATTTCCTTCAATTAGAGGTAGATGTATTCCCCCCACACTACCCAATGGGATTGGGTCATTGACATTAGGTTAATTTACATCATTGAGGTTTCCAACATCATCTTTGTGGCCCACTTGACTACCATTACTTTCGTTAACGCTCATCTACTCCTCTGTTTAACACAAGCAACACAAAACAAAAACTAAAATAAGTAGATTCAACTATTACTAAAAAGATCACAATTCAACTTCACCAAAAGAATTTTAAACAACACCACTCCTCGGCAGAGGCGCCATTTTGATAAAATTTATAATGGATAACGTCTATCAAATACACTTCATCCAATTCTAAATGTAGACGGTCGTTAAGCAATATATAACCCAACAATGAGTTGGGGTCGAATACCACAGGGAGTGGTACGTCTTCAAATTCAATCAAGAAGTATGAGTATGATCTAACTAGATATAGGAATTAGAAATTATCGGAAAATGACATGAAACAAATTAAAAAGGGTTGACACGAATGTCAGATGAGGGGGGGGGGGGGAGTTTGGTTTGCAATTATCAACTACAACGCAGTCACAAACAATTTGAAATAACAATAAGGAGAGGAATTCTCGGGATTTCATCGATTATAGGCAAATTTTGATATATGGTAATTGAAACTACTAGTAAACGGCTAAAAATCAATGAGTAGGCTAGACTATAAGGGAGATAACTTTCTCTCGAACAACTATCCCGAATCAGGTGATTTCTTTCGAACATCAACAAGCATAACAATGAAGAACATCCCACACCTTAATTCATCCACTCTCTCGAGCTAGATGGGTAGGATTGGGTTTAGGATTCACACTCTCAAGCTGAACCCAGCTCAACCCAATACCTACAAATCATTAAACAATAATCTTAGTTCTAAAACCTCTCTCTCGAGCAAGCCAAGAACAAAAAATTAGAACTGTATATTTGCAACTACAATTCATAAATTGAACCATAATTAACGATTAAACTCACTTCAATTTAGCATTTAAACTAGTAATTAACAATACCCATGAACTAATTCAACTCATAATCACATGATCACACCCCAAGAATTGGGGTTTTTATCCAAACATCATAAAAGAGTAAAAAAGGTTACCAAATCGATTAGCCATCAACTGGGTAAGAGTAATTTAGTCTGTACAATGCTTCAATTTGCTGAAATTTCGAAACCCACTTCCAAAATCTCCAAATTGAATCTCCAAAATCCTTCAAGTTTATTGAGAAACTCTGAAAAAATCAAGAGAAAAATATTCTACACTAATTCTGCCTTCTAAATTAACAGTTCAAAATCTAATTTATAGCCGGAAAAAAATAAGCCACAAAGGGCCATTAGGCGAAGTAAGTCAGGTTCGTTGAGTGGTTCGACAAACCGCCCATTGCTCTCTTCTATCGCCTTTCTGCCTTGGCTCTTAGCATCTTCAAGTCCTGTAAATTTGAGAAATCGCTCTTTGCATCGCGGAACTACTCGGCGATTCACCGACTACCCCTTTTATATCGCTGACTTGGTTTCTTCCCTCAGGGTTGGCACACTGGACTTTAAGTGGTCAAAGTAGCCACTCAGCGACACGCCAAGTGCTCTTGGCGATCCTTAGGCTTGCCTTTCTTTACTTATTCAATTTGTTTTGTTCCTTTTTGCCTGTTAGTGTCCTTGATTTTCTCCTCAATCCATATACCTGAAAACCAAGGTTTTAACAATAGTTTATGGCACAATTAAGCATTTGAGGACACTAAATCTATATAAACAAAGCCCCAAATGAGTCCAAATCTCAGACTCATTAGTAGGCCTCACCCAATTTATTATATTGATGATGGCAAAGCACCAGAGTTAGAGTAAGCCTATTTTATGAGCCTTTATTTTATTTATGTTCCATTGAGGAGGGGAGATTCTTTTGTCAAAGAGCCATATAGTCCGCACCGATTTAGTTGTAAATTTGGTTTCCGTCAAGATATTCTTGGCTATTCAGAAAATGATATTTGTGTTGAGTTGCTCGATGAAGGCCTTAGATATTGGCGCATTTGCATATCACGTGCAACTATGTCTAGAGTGACATTTCCTCCTCTGCTAACTTCCGCAATAAAGCTTTACACTACCCGATATTCATCTTGGTGGGAGAGATCCCATGGAATGTTTCTTGAGGATAATATGGAAGTTTTGGTGGAGAAAGCTGGGTCAAACTTTGTTATCCTTTTAGAAGACAAAAGCAAGATATCGAGAAAACACTTTCAAAGTCAAGACACCACTTGCTCCCCAACATCAAAGTAAGAAGCTTAAGTCATCTAAGGCATCTAAGAAAGAAGTAGTTTATACTTCTATTGATAAAGAGAAAGGTCCCCAAATTCTTTTCTCTAGTAAACGGGACTTTCAAGAAACAAGCAAAACTAACAAGGAACGATGTTGGAAGAGGGAAATGATTGAATCATCTAGGGCTGAAGTTGTTGATTTAGGAATCGTAGAAGTCCAAAGTTTCGATAGTCCTTCAAGATCATTGACAATTCAGAGTGATAAAGTTTTCTTTCCTTCCTTTGTTTGGATCTTGAATAAAATGACTTTGCTAACTCGCCCTTTTCACTTGTAGGTCAATGCTATTGGACATTCACTAGGATCGCCACGTGAAAGGCCACAAGTTAGCTATGAGTCTACTGCAATATCAAGGCCTAATGCAAAATCAATTTCAAATACCGAGCATGAACAAAAAACATCATCTACTTCATATGACCAAACTTTAAAAGGGTTGACTCCTAATTCAAATGAGCTTTCTCGAGTTCTTCCAAAGAATAATGGAACTGTGAGTGTCTTAGAAGGAAAAGGTGTTGTGTTCAACCACAAAAGGAAGTACATCTTGGGCCTTTGGGAAGAGATTTGTGGAAAACTTTCTAGAACTTCTCTAGACAATATTTAATCTTACAAAGATGATATTTGTGAGATTTTTAAGTAGATGAGTGAGATGAATTTATTAGATCTTTCACCATTGAATATCTTGGTAGATTCTCTTTTTGATCATACTACTTCTTATAATTTTGTTGACAAGGCGCATGAAGATAAGAAGATGGAGTTTCTTTTCAATGTCAAAGAGTGTCTTGAATTGTTTAGAGTAGAAGAGGGTGAGAAGGCAAAACACGTTTCCTCTAACAAGAAATCGCTAGAGAAGGTTAAGTAGAAGCTAGAAACTTTACAAGGAGAGCGAGAAGGACTTGAAGTTGTTTTAGAAGTTGCTAAGAAGAATGTTGAGGAGATTCAAGCCAAGATTCTAGCTACAGAAGATGAGATATCCTCGTATGAAAATATGAATTTATTAACGCACGAAGATTCAATTCATTTAGAATAGAAAATAGAGTCCTTGGAGGCTAGTTGTCAAGATTTGACCAACTACAAGTTACGCTTAGATTAGGCTTTTCTTTGTCTTTCCCTTTTTAAAAAATAAAATTATTTAGCATTTGATTGATGTTTTAGACAATTTTATGGTGATAAAGTTCCTTCCTTTTTTTCTTGTCTCATATCATGCATTTTATTGTTTTCTCCATCTTAAATTTGCTCTTTAATTTTTTATTTTTTTTACCGCAAGCTTTTAGTAATTCAAAGTCATTCCATATTTTGAATGCCAATAAGAATGAACATAGTGCAAGTTCCATATTTTAAGTTTCCACATTCAAACTTGACTAGTGAAATTTTGTGGAATTTAATGCTTCAACTCGTAACAAGTTTTGAGGACTTTAACTTGTGAATTCATAGAATTTGAATACATTGACTTGCAATTTTATAGAACTCGAAGAATTTTTTTTTTGCAAACTTGGTTGATTTAAGAGTCTAACATGAAAACTTGTAGGACTTATCTTGTTATTTTGTAGAATTTGAAGATTTAAACTTGTATACTTGGCTAATTCAAAGACTTCAATTCACATACTTGGCTGAATTTAAAGACTTTAAGCCTACTTTAACAAAACTCATATTTTATAAGGGTTTGCCCCTTCCATTGACCCATCAATACTTCGTAAAAGTCTAAAGTTTGATAAGACAGAAGATAAACAAAATACTTATCGCTTTGACTTTCATGTGACAGATCTAGTGGGAACATGTGGTTTTTTGACACTCATGCAACTTAACTTAGAATATGATTATAAGCTCTTACATACCTCAGTGAAGAGGATCAAGTTACAATGTAGTTCTTGGAGAGTGAGTATTTTTTTGTGCTGTACACAGTTTATACTCTTGCGGACCAAGAGTGACATGCAATTTAGGCTCGTACCTTAAGGAGCATCATCTTACTTCAAGGGTAGTACCTCTTTAGGAATTTTGTATTAATAGGATCGATCCTTACGCCATTTGCAATAACAAGCTTGTAAGCGCCATTTGAATAAGCTTCTTGTACGACATATGGTCCATCCCACTTTGAGGTAAATTTACCCCAGACATGTGCGAAGTAATGATGGGTCTTCTTACCGCAAGAACTTGGTCTCAAACTTGGAATCACCTCAAGCGAACCTTCTTATTGAAAGCACGAGATAGACTAGCTTGATAACATTCAAGGTTTTGTTGGGCTTCTAGTCTCTTTTTATCAAGTTTTTCTAACTCAGCAAGACGCAGTAGGGAATTTTATTCTTTAGTGAGCCCTTCTTTAATAGCAAGTCTTAAGGAAGTTATTTGACGCTTGAGTGCTAGGACTGCTTCAACTCCAAAAGCAAGTGAATATGGTGTTGCTTGAGTTGGTGTGCGGTATGTTGTCCTATATGCCCACAAAGCTTCTTCCATTCTTTCATGCCAATCCCATTTGGACTTGGAGACAACTTTCTTTAGAAGGTTGCATAGAGTCTTATTGAATGCTTCAACAAGACTATTGGTGGCAACATGATACATAGAAGATTTATGTTGCTTAAAGCCAAAGAGATCACAAATTTTGTTCATTAACTTGTTATCAAATGGCTTGCCATCGCCCGTTATTATGTAGCGAGGGATGCCAAAGTGATAGATGATATTCACTCGAATAAAATTTGCAACATTCTTTTTCTTCACTTCTTTAAGAGCAACAACTTCAGCCCATTTTGAGAAGTAATCTGCTGGAGCCAAGATGTACAAGTGTCTGCTAGAAGATTTTGGTAGTGGTCCCACAACATCCAATCCTCAAGAGTTAAATGGCTAAGATGCAATAGTTGGGTGTAATACTTCGCGCGGCTGATGTATGAAATTGGCAAGCATTGCACCTTCGAGCATAATCTAAGCAATCCTTCACCATGGTTGGCCAATAATACCCATCCACTTTATGTTAAAGTGGAGCTTCGATCCAGATTGAAGAGATCCACTTACTCCCGAGTGTGCTTCTTGTAGAGCTTGGATTTCTTCTTTCTCTCCCAAACATAGTAAGAGTACTCCCTCAAATAATCTTCTATATAATGTGGCCTTGTAGTAAAGGAAGTGAGGTGCACAACGACGAATGTCAGTCCATCTTATTATATTTTCCAGAAGTATCCCATAATACATATAGTCAATAATGGGTTGTCTCCAATCTTCCCTCGTGCCTTTAGAAATGTCAACGAGACACTCAAGCTCATTTTCTATTTGTTCGTCCTCATTCGGTGGTGGTACCATCCATTTTTGACAAATAGTAACTTCTGTGTGATCAGGAAGGGTTAGCGTTGAAGCCAGGGTAGCCAACGCAGCAGCTTTCCTATTTTCCATTCTACGCACATGTTGAAGGGTTACATCTCCAAGCCATCCTATCAAATTTTGAGCATAATCGTAATAAGGGCGCAATTCAAGTTTATCACCTCATAGCTTCCCAAGAGTTGATTGATCACCAACTGAGAGTCACCAAAGACTTGTAAGTGTAATTGTTTCATGTCGACGGCCATTTCAAGTGCAAGTATCAACGCTTGGTATTCAATGACATTATTGGAGCAACATTACTTCAAATTAAAGGAGAATGGTAGAATATTTTTTTGTAAACTGATGAACACCACACCAATGCCAGCTCCACCACAATGTGCAGCCCCATCAAAGTACATTTTCCAAGGAGGTTGAATTTCAATAGACATCGTATCTTCATCAGGAAACTTATCAGTTAACTCCCAATCATTCGATATCGGATGGTCTGCCAAGAAATCTGCTAATGCTTGTCCCATCATAGCTTTCTGAGGGATGTACACAATCTCAAACTGTTGCAATTGGAGGTACCATCTTGCTAGTTGGCCACTAAGGACAGGTTTCAACATAAGTGGAGGTATCAATGGCTTTCCAGGTATAGGTGCTTCCAAAAGTGGAGGTTTCACTAGATATGATTTGATACTTTTAAAGGCATTGCTACATATTTGGTCCTAATTAAAAAGAGCACCTTTCTTCATGAGATGACCAAATGGTTGGTATCTTCCCGCTAGATTTGAGATGAACCTCCTCAAGTAGGCTTGATTTCCTTGGAGACTTTTTAACTCATGAATATTTTGAGGTTCGGGCATCTTCGAAATTGCATCAACTTTGGTTTGATCAATTTCAATTCCTCGATGTCTTACAATGAAGCCAAGAACTTACCAGAAGTAACTTCGAAGGCACATTTCAATGGATTCATCCTTAGTTGATATCTTCGAAGAAACTCAAACACTATTCTTAAGTCTTTCAAATGATCACCCCTATTTCTCGACTTTACCACCAAGTCATAAACATAGCATTCAACATTTTTATGGAGCAAGTCACCAAATATATTTTAGATAGCCCTTTGATATGTGGCACCAACATTCTTTAAACCAAATGACATCACTTTGTAGCAATAAATACCCTTAGGTGTACGAAATGCGGAGAGTTCTTCATCTTTTGGCGCCATGTGGATTTGATTATAGCCGGAAGAACCATCCATGAAAGACATCGCCTCATAACAGTGGCGACATCGATCATGTTCGAGATCTTTGTCTCGCAGAGGGAAAAATGAGATATCATCAGCTCCATAATGGGAAGTGGGAACTCGTCTTTAGGGCATGCATTATTGAGATCTCTAAAGTCAACACAAACTCAAATTTGACCATTCTTCTTCCTCATAGGAACAATACTTGAAATCCATGTAGGCTATTTGACCGCACAAATAAATCATGCCTCAATGAGTTTGTTAACTTTATTTTCTATCAACGGAATCAAGTCTGGCCTAAAACTTCTTTGAGCTTGCTTAACAAGACGAGGACCTTTTTTAACTGCCAACTAATGGATCGCTACTTTAGGATTCAAGCCAGGCATTTATTTATAACTCTGAGTGAAAACATCCCTATAATCTTGGAGTATATTCATATAAGCGATTTCTTCATCAACTTCTATAAAGGCATGCAAGTAAGTTGGCCTTGGGTCTTCATCAATGCCAAGGTTAACTTCCTTTAAAGGATCTATTGTGGTCTTCACTTCAGTTGAGTTGAGTTGAGCCAGGTAAGTTCTTCAGTTCCTTCCAAGCTTATGTCTTGTTTTAGAATTCCCCTCGCATACTCGTACATTCAATGTATTGATGTCATTTGGCCTGCATCTTATTATGATGTAGACACAGGTAACTAGGATCGGCATCCAGCGCATCGTTGATCTAGTTGAGCATACAGAGTCTTGTGGTGAGCCTCCTTGCTTTCCGGAGGATCCCTTTTATTGCTTGCAGTTCTTTTAATAGTTCATTAGGATGTCTTGGGGTTTGTCCCGACATCCATCTCAATTGTTTAGAGGCTTCATAAACAGTCAGATATTAGTCTTTAGTCTTTTCATTCATTATCTTATGTTGAGACTTGAGTTTGCCGTATTGGCTAGTTGAATGTTTTCTTTATAACATTCTAAGTTTTATATGAGTTACCTTTGTTAAGTTAAGTCTTCCACTGAGTAACTAAGCCAGGCCAATGGTTCACTTAGGGCCAGCAATGGTTCTCGAGTGCCACTCTTATCCAGGGTGTAGGCTCGGGGCTTGAAAAACTTGGTATCAGAGCACAAGTTCAAGAGTCCTCGGGAGTCCTTGAAACCATTTCTGTAGAGTCCTAGTTATTGGTGTGAAGCGCGCCACATCTATAATTAGGAGGCTGCAACACTTAGGAAATTCTTTCACTTCTTTCATACTCATTTCGTGCGTTAGAGTTTGATCTCTAAAAAGTTTCTTCTAATTTGTGCTTGCGCGTGTTTTTCAGTTAATCACGCCTCCACGAAGAGCTGTCAGAGGTCGTCCTGATAGGCGTAATGTTGAGGAGCAATGGGTACCCAATGCACCTGAAGTACAACCCCAAGGAAAAGCTACTAATGCTGAATTTATAGAAGCGATAAGGATGCTGAGTCAAGTTGTTACTAACCAGGTTGGGTAACAAAGAGGGGCTCGACAGGAAGAGGCTAACACTTCGAGAATTCGTGAGTTCTTAAGGATGAACCCTCCAAGTTTCACTGGTTCAAACTCTATTGAGGATCCAGAGAACTTTATTGAGGAACTGCAAAAGGTATTTGATGTCATGCATGTTGCTGATATTGAGAGGGTGGAACTAGATGCATACCAAATGAAGGGAGTCGTTAGAATTTGGTTCAATCAATGGAAGAAGAACTAAGTTGAGGATGCACCACCTACGAGTTGGGATTGTTTTGAGGAGGCCTTCTTGGGGTGTTTCTTTCCCCAAGAACTGAAAGAGGCTAAGGTACGAGAGTTCCTCACGCTTAAGCAAGATTCTTTGAGTGTTCATGAGTATGGGTTGAAGTTCACCCAACTATCATGTTATGCTCCAGAGATGGTTACTGATATGAGGAGTAGAATAAGTTTGTTTGTTGCTGGGTTGTCCCGTTTGTCAAGCAAAAAGGGCAGGGTAGCAATGCTAATTGGGGACATGGATATATCAAGGTTAATGGTTTATGTGCAGCAGGTTGAGGAAGAGAAGCTAAGGAATAGTCAAGAGTTTAAGAACAAGAGAACTAAGATAGGGAATGAGTCCGGACAGCAGAAGAGTAATGCCAACCGGTCATCCTTCCAACAGAAACAGAAGTGACCTGCTTCATCATCTGCTAGTGCACCTGTAACCTAAGAACAAAAGTGAGTACAATAGTCAGAATTTCAGAGCTAAACCTGCCTATTCTCAGGGTAGCATGATGCAAGGGAGTAGTAAGCCTCCTGCCTGCGCTAAGTGTGGTAGGAACCACTCAGGTGCATGTCGTGAGGGCTCTACTGGTTGCTTCAAGTGTGGCCAAAATTGTCACTTCATGCGCGAGTGTCCAAAGAACAAGCAGGGAAGTGGTAATGGGGGTAAAAGAGCTCAATCTTCTTCAGTTGCTCCACGAGACAGAGCTGCACCTAGAGGGGCTACTTCCGGTATTGGCGGAGGAACAAACCGCTTATATGCCATCAATAGTAACCAAGAGCAAGAGGATTCGCCAGATGTTGTCACCGGTATGATCCAAGTCTTTAACTTTACTGTTTATGCTTTGCTAGATCCAGGAACGAGTTTATCCTTTGTAACTCCTTATGTTGATATGAATTTTGATGTTATTCCTGAGCAACTTAGTGAACCATTCAGTGTTTATACACCTATTGGTGAGTCTATTCTAGCAGAGTGAGTCTATCGTGATTGTCCCATTTTCGTCAATCACAAGAGTACCATGGTTGATTTAGTCGAGTTAGACATGGTAGATTTCGATGTCATTCTTGGTATGGACTGGCTTCATGCCTTTTATGCCTCAGTTGATTGTAGAACTCGTGTTGTCAAGTTTTAGTTTCCAAATGAGCCAGTCTTAGAATGGAAAAGTAGTTCAGCAGTGCCTAAGGGTCATTTTATTTCGTACCTTAAGGCAAGGAAGTTAGTTTCTAAGGGGTGTGTCTATCACCTAGTCCGAGTTAATGACTCTAGTGTTGAGATACCTCCTATTCAGTCAGTTTCAGTAGTAAAAGAGTTTCCAGATGTCTTTCGAGATGATTTACCCGGAGTCCTTTGTGAGAGAAAGATAAACTTCGGTATAGATGTTCTTCCAGATACTTGTCCTATATCTATTCTGCCATATAGAATGGCACTAGCAAAGTTGAAAGATCTTAAAGAGCAGTTGAAAGACCTCCTAGATAAGGGTTTCATTCGACCAAGTGTCTCACCTTGGGGCGCTCCGGTCTTGTTTGTGCGAAAGAAGGATGGTTCCCTTAGGATGTCTATAGATTATCGTTAGTTGAACAAGGTTACCATCAAGAATAAGTTTCCTCTCCCAAGGATTGATGATCTTTTCGATCAACTTCAGGGTGCCACCTATTTCTCTAAGATAGACCTCAATGGGAGATAATTAATATGGACTTCATCAGAGGTTTACCAAGGTCACGCAGGCATCATGATTCTATTTGGGTGATTGTCGATAGAATGATGAAATCAGCCCACTTTTTACCGATAAAGACTACCCATTCGGAAGAAAATTATGCTAAGTTGTATCTTCAAGAAGTATTTAGACTTCATGGAGTTTCGGTCTCCATTATTTCAAACAGAGGTGCGCAATTTACTGCACAGTTTTAGAAGTCATTCCAAAAAGGCTTGGGTTCAAAGGTGAACTTGCGTACTGCCTTTCATCCTCAGACAGATGGGCAAGCAGAGCACACTATGTACCTTAGAGTATATGTTGAGGGCTTGTGTTATTGATTTCAAAGGTAATAGGGATAATCACCTACCCCTTATTGAATTTGCTTACAACAATAGTTACCACTCTAGCATCTAAATGGCTCCTTATGATGCTCTTTATGGGAGAAGATGCATATCTCATACTGGATGGTTTGAAGTTGGTGAAGCTGGGTTGATAAGACCAGATTTAGTTCATCAAGCTATGGAGAAGGTGAAAGTGATTCACGAGAGGTTGAAAACAGCGCAGAGTTATCAGAAATCCTACACTGATGTTAGGAGAAGGAAGTTAGAGTTTGAAGTAGATGATTGGGTATACTTGAAAGTTTCACCCATGAAAGGTGTCATGAGATTTGGTAAGAAGGGGAAACTTAGTCCCTAGTATATTGGCCCTTACAAAATATCAAAAAAGGTAGGTAATGTAGCTTATGAGTAGCAGCTACCACTAGAGTTACCCGAGGTTCATCCAGTATTTCACATCTCTATGTTGAAGAAGTGCATGGGCGATCCTTTATTGATCATACCAACTGGAGATACTGGGATCAAGGATAGCTTATTCAGATTCTAGATCACCAAGTTTGCAAATTGAGGACTAAGGAAGTAGCATCAGTCAAAGTCCTTAAGAGGAACCAATTTGTTGAGGAAGCTACTTGGGAAGCTGAGGAGGATATGAAGAAGAGGTATCCACATCTCTTCGAATCCGGAGAAGTTCCAAATTAAGGTACTAATCCTTTTCTTGGAATTTTATTTATAAGTTGGCATGTTGTGTTTGCTTTGCTTATTGGGTGTTTAAACTACATGTTTGATGATACGCACTTAGCCTACTAAGAGTAATCTCATTTAAGGACGAATGTTCCCAAGGGGGAGATATTGTAACACCCCGTAACTAGAAAGTGCTAGAATTAGAAAGAGTGAAATTTTGGAAATAATAAAAATCTGGAAAATTTTGTTAACTTAGATAAGTTGAGTTTTTGGTCAACTTCAAATGACCATAAATTCTATCTCGTGATGATTTAGATGTGTTTCCAAATATGGTAGGAAATATCTTGGAATAATCTTTCCAACGCCGCCGAGTTTGCGCGATTCCGAGTTTGTATGAGTGAGATATGCCCATTTGAAGGTTGGTCGTTCAAATAAGGATGGTCCAATCCGGATTTTAGAAGGGCATTATGGTCTTTTCCATACCCCATGACTTATTTTCGTTTTTTGGTATTTAATTGGGGTCTAAACTGATAGGATTCAGTTTACACTTTTGAAAATTAGAGTTAGGGTTTTTGGAGAAAGAACGCAAGAGGAAGGAAGAGGAGAAAAGAGTCAAAGATCATTGTTCGTACAATTTTCGCTTGTGGATTTCGTCAAGGGGTGATCCCTACGAGGTATGTGAGATCACTTAGCATTGGGTCCATTCACCCACACGCCAAACATGTTTAATTCAACGATTTTCGTCCTAAAAGAGTTAGAATTTGATGTTCTTAAGTTGTGTTCATGAATTGTTTTCATTCTTGAACTTACATGTGATTGATGGGTTTTCTTGACACATTTTAGCGATGTTAAGAGTTTTTTCGATTAGATTCTAGTGTACATGTTTTGGTTATCTGAATCTAAGAAAGTATTGAGAAAAGGAATCGATTTAAAATGATTTAGGATCAAAAAATGAGTTGAAAAATTCGTCAGATGCACCTGGGAGGGTCAGGCGCGGCACGCCCCATCTACGCTAGAGGGGCTGTAGTGGCACGCCTGCAGTGTGCTAGAAAGGAGCCTCAGTCAATTGGGGCTGGTGTGGTGCACTAGGGATGCGCCGAAATCATAGTTTTTCACCCATTTTTCGTCATTCAATCCGTTTAAGTCTTTCTAAAGTGTACTAACACTTTCCATTGATTCTAACTACTCTAAATGACTTCTAAACATCTAGAAATCATCCAGAAACATGAATCATAACCTTGAATTCCATAAATTCGAATTCAAGGAAAGTTAAGAGCCAAGTTTAGAAAGTTCTTAGAGTCTTTTCAAGAAGTCTTTTGCAAATACTTTAACTTTGTTTTAAGACATAAAGTTCAAGTTGCGTAAAGATTAAAGAGTAAAGACTGAAGTTCATTTCTTCAAAAGTATATGGGAATATGTATTCCCAAAGGGTTTAAAATCTAAACAAGAAAGGGAACCTTGATCTCCAAAGAGTCTTTGAGCTAGTTTTCAGAAAAAAGTAATCGCTTTTTAAATGAAGTAAGAGAGGAAACTTTGATTTCCAAGATAGCCTTTGAGCTATGTTTTTGAGCAATTATCTCAAATCATAGAAAGAAGTATGTTTTTAAACATAAGAGTTAGTATCATAATTTTGGGAGTAGTATTAAGCACCAATATGGGGGAGAGTTCAGACAACTCACAGCCCCCATAAACTATGTAGACACCATGCGTAGAAAAGGGTCATACTTTTTAGATGATTCATTTAGTGCTTTTTAACATAGACTAGTGGATCCACTTAGTAGTTCAGGTTCTATACCCTCGGCAAGGTATAGGACGGCCCCGGTAGCGTGAGGCAAAACGTTGTATCATCACAATAACTCTTACATGATGGTTGTCGGTTAGAGAAACTTCCACATAAGTAATTGTATTCTTCTATACACAGTTTATTGTATTTTTGTATACATTTTAGAGTTATATGTATCTTTGCATACATACAGAGTTGACATCATGTTTTATACATCTTTTCTTTATATTGCACTTGTTCGCTATTGTATCAAAGATATCGTCAACGATATATCATTTTGTATCGATTCACAATACGACATAACTTATTGAGATCCCATCACTTCATTATTTTTAGGTACGTACCCCTCTCATGAGGTTTCATGATGTGTTATGTCGTAAGCTCTTCAAGAGCACATTGTCTCCTTATTATGATCATATTGATTCTTTGATCCTCCCCTTTTTCTAGGATTATTTTACGATTAGTCTATCATGCTTCATGCATCTCGTAGACTCTATCCTTTAGAAACATTCAATAGGAGCATTTACAACTCTTATGTTGCTTCTTAGCTCCCCTTTATGTTAGACAAACTAACATATATCTCAATCTATTTTGGAGAATCCATCTTTGTGCATCATAGTATATTCATTAATCATGTACTACACATCAAAATTATGAGATGAAAAATATTTGGTCCCTAACCATAAACCAATTAAGAGAAAAAATGATCATAATTTATTGGTCTGATGCGTACAATTACTTTTGTATGCAATATTGTATTTCAGATCAACACATGAAGCTTTATTTTCAGAAGCAATGATTTCACTTTCTGAGACATTTAATGTCATATCATTTTGAAATGAATTATCTTGATTTCATATTCTGAAAGTTGTGCTCTTAACTCGATTATATTGCACAAATAATTTTGTGAATGTCAAACTGCAGGTTGACAACAAACGCACATGTGATTATATAATAGATGCATCTATTTATCATATCACATGATATGTGAATGGGCTCATATTCACCTTTTATACTTTTCAGAATTTAGGAATTTAGTCTCAATATTAGTTGATCCAATCAACTTGTCATGAGAACAAACAACCAAAAGAATTCTTGAAGAAGTATTAGTATACTTCAAGTTTACTATGCCATGTGCCTTTTGCTTTAGTAAATTTCTTATTTACTATTATATGAGAAAATTTTAGTTTTATTACTCCGAGAGTAATTTCAGATTTATTTCTTCTCCATTATTCTAACCATTCTAGAGATGAGTCATGATAACTGAACGGACTAATCTGACTATAAGTAATCGTATTATTTGTGCCGATATTTTTACAAACATCAAGTTGCCAGATAACAATAGGCACACATGAGACCATCTAGAAGTATTATCTATTACGACCATGAAGTATCTAAACAACCCACTAGGTGGGTGAATAGGTCCACAAATATCACTATGTATACGTTCCAAGAATGCGGTGGACTCAATCTCAACTTCCATTGATGATGGTCTCATCATTAACTTGTCTTGATAACAAGCAGTATAAGAAAATTCACCATTTAAAAGAATCATTAGATTCTTTAATGAATGTCCATTTTAATTATCTATAATTCACCTCATCATTATAGACCCATGATGTCTCATACAATCATGCAAAAGTAAGACAATATTGGAATTAGTATAGAATGCGCCTCAATTGCACTAATTATTATCCAATAAAAGTCAAAAGATAAAGGATGAAACTTTTCTTTAACATATGTCTGCCCAGAGACATTCTTGGTGATACCACATCTACAATCAAAGGTCGCGATCTTTTCCACGCCTAGCATGGTGGCTTACACCTCATTCACTTTAGAGAATGGAACTATATTTTTAGAATTTATCAAAAGTTCTCATTCTTCATGAATGGAACACAAACATGTGAGCATATCAAATTATGATATATTTAGTACCTCATTCCATATTCATGTGTATTATTCAATCACTTGTCTTCTTTCAGACATAATATGCACGACTATCACATTCACTTTAGGGAATGGATCTGCTTCAACAAGATATATTTCATGACTAATTTTTATCAAAAACTCATTATTTTGCCTTAGTCATCATTATATCATCAATATGGTGCATTGAGACTCAAATTCCATGTCTTATCTATATAAAGGGATTTTAGGCTATAAATCATGAGACTTGAACTCAACATCTTTAATTTGTCAAGGTGAACTAAGGCTCGAACCTGATATATTACCCTCTTGGTGCAATTAGACATGAATCCATCATCTTATTCATATAAAGGCATCTTAGGCCATTAATCGACGGAACTTGAACCCATCGTGTTGCCCTCAATCAATGACATAATAGGACAAAGTGTGCAATAGAACTTACCCTTGAACCTTTATAAATATTAAACAATCAACAAATCTTTAATTTTAAGAATACATATAACATGATGTCTTATAACTGCTACCGAATTCTCAAGTTATAAAAATTGTAAGCTAAAAACAATTGAGTAACAACAAATTGTACACCTACTAATTACCGCAACATCCAGTTATAACTTCACATGTATTGTTGATGTTTTGTATGGTTACTACAATCGCATATAAGAAATTAAATAATGTTACCTTTTCTTATATTAATTATATTTCTTACCAGAGAAGCAATGGTGTTGATTCCATCAAAGCAACGCACCAACGGATTTGGGACAGTGCACGCATATCTTCGAGACTTTTGTATTATTTGCTCGAGGTGACAGAGTCTCGTGCTGATAACGTGTTATGAAACTATATAAAATAATGAGAAGAATAAAGTACGGAGAAGAGAGAAGACTTCTTATTCTTCTTGAGGATATTCAGATTTACAGATCTACTTTAAAGGAAAACCCCTTTATTTATAGGAGAAACTTAGCTTGGTCCCCAAGTAGGTTTCCTAACCATACCCTAAAAGTACTCCACATAATAGACATTCACTATAATACAAATATGTTTATAACAAATATGATAAAGTTTAACCATTGATCCAAAATAAAATATAAAAAAAAATAAAAAAAATAATAAACTATTTAAAATACAAAAAAATACCAACGGACAAAAAAGTAAGAAATGTAAAAATAGGTTAAAATAATAAATTTTCAATTTTCTAAAAATCATTTCATTAAATAGTAAAATATTTTATTTTATATTTTTAAATAATTTTAAAGTGGTTTTTACAAATAAACGAGAAATAATTTAAAACAATTCTTTTTTTCCTAAAATTAAAAATTGATTACTGTTCTGTAAATTTGAATTTTAAATTTACTATTTTGGAATAAAAATTTTAAAATAATAAAAAAAGAAAACTGAAAATTGCTTACACTAATTCCTTAAACATAAATTAATAAGCTAGTATCGGACTCATTTTATAAAGATTTTTTTTTTTTTGGAATAAAATTATTTATTTCATACTTATCTGTATACTGTTGTCACATTTAAATTTTTTCTTTAGTTTTAAATTTTTCAAATACAAAATATTTTATATAATTAATTACTGCTAATTAAATATGAAATATACTAAAATTATATAATAAAAAGGACTTAAAATAGGGTAATGCAGTTACAAAATGAAAAAAACTGAATTTTAAATTATTACAATAAAATAAAATTAATTAAAAAGAAAAAATATAAGACGATTAGAAAACCACCATAACTCCCTCACTTCCCCTATTCCCTCTCTCATGACAGTTTTTTTTCCTACCTTTTCTCCACTAATAATACGTTTATATATACCATAATCATCCAAACAATTTGCTCATTCGTAGACAATGTTTTCCACGCCAATAATATGCTTACTCTCTTTGTACTCATTGATTCCAATGCGTATTTTGTTTTTTATTTGAAAATCCAAGAATTGGCAATTAGTGACTGATTTTGTATTTTGTGTTAACTTAATTTATTTTTTATTTGATTTTATCAAAGGTAAAAAATGAACGGAAAAATCTCAAAATCAAGTGCTCAGCCAATTTTTGTTGAGAACGCTAAAGAACTTCTAAAATTTGTGGATGTCTTTCTCTTTGATTGCCATGGTAAGAGAAAAAGCGCTTTGTATTATTACTTTTCATATCATGTAGTTTCGTATTAGATTTTTATTCTTTTTCTATTGAACATGTCTGAAGGAAATTTTATCGAATTGTAATTAGGTAAAAAATTATAAGTTTCTATTTTCGTAAGATTTCACTCAGTATGTTGTCATTGTTATTGCAGTCGGCGTCTTTATGCACATTAATTATACAGATAATTAGACACATGATTTTAATATAGATGTGAAAAATCATATAAAATATAAAAATATTTTTTAATAAATAAGAAAGTACAATGTGTTTAGTGTAAATAATGTTAAATTTTTAAACCATCTTTATTTTACTTTATTGTGAAGCATGGCTAATAACGACTCGGAGTGTGAATTGAGGCACAAATGCACTATAGCCTAAAGTTATAAACTTTATTGTAGTTGTTATTGTTTTAATTTAATTTAATTTATTTTGTAAAAATAAAATAAAAAAATCTTAAAGAATGAGGCTTTTGATATAATTAATAATACAAAATAAATGTCAGTAATTGACGGCTAAAGAGTTCTACATAAACTCTTATTTTTTCTAATCATATCCAATCATATACTAAAATATACACACATTTGAATTACTATAACATAAATCTATGATGAATTTGAATAAATTGAAAACATGTCATAATTTTATATTATATAGTTCGATTAAGAGATCTCATCATTTTTAAATATGCAGAAACCTTATAAGATCAAAAATTCAAACTTAATTAAATTAAAAAATATACAAATTTCAATAAAAGTGACAAGATCATATTACGTATACTCTAAAAAAAATCATTTTCCTACTTTATGTAATGAACATAGAGTTATGGTTTAAATATTTTTATTTCATACTTAAATCTTAATCAACTCAAAATTTTAATTTTAAATATATCTGCATTTGAATTTTGGTTTAAAAAAATTATATTGAAATGATTAAAAAAGTTAATTAAAAAATTAAGGCTTAAAATTTAAATTTCATTTCCCCACGTAGAGACTTATATGCCAAATAAAAGGAAAATTAAAGTAATGAAAAGTTTGATCAATAGCTATTACTGTTAATTATTTATGAATTTTAATATTAAATGCCTTTATTTGATGTGATTATAGAATCAAATTATCTTTAAAAATCTTTATATGACTTTATCCATAGAATTTCCAAAGAAATGATGGTATGAATCAATTAGAGTCAAGTGCTCTTTATTTTTATTTAGTATGTCGGAAGATATATGAATGACTGGAAATTATTCAATAAAAGACAAAAGTATTGATATAAAATCTGTCATTGAATTTGTACTTTAATTATTATTTTTGTGAGAATTTATAAATATTATAGACAGGCCGTCTCAACAAGTTTGGGGGCCTAAAGCCAAATTTCATAGAGAGGTCTTATTTTTTTTTAGTTGACATATAAATTGAATAATTATAACATACTTAGTGTAATCTTACAAATATGGTCAGGAGAGGTAGAATATACGGGAATTTTATGAAGTAAGAATGCAAATAATGTACATATTCAATGAAAAATATATAATATAAATTTAGAATAATAAAACTTGACTCAAAACATTGATAAATTTTTATATAATGATGTTGAATAGTGTTGCACTGAATTTCATAAGTTGATATAGTGATATTAAAATAGTATTGACTAGTTTTAGTGTTTGAAAATTGAAGAAGATACCCAAAATCAAATTTGATCTTTTTATAAACACACAGCAATATATTTTGCATAATGTAGAAGGTTTGAACATTTGAGAGATTTTAGAATATTCAATAACGAAAGAATATAAATAGTGAAAGAGGAAAAATAAATAAATATAAGAATAATAATGTTTGTTTATGATATTAGTCATAATATAAATGAAGAAACAAAATAGATAAGCACATAAGAAATGATACAATAATTAACTACACACTATTCCATTTCTCAACAATTACAATGATCTCTATATTAAATGAGGTCAAAAAAATTATTATATTTACTATTCAAAAAATTCTTTTCAAATTTATAATATATGAGATTTTTTTAACAATATATATATATACACACATATTTGGGAGAAAATGGGGGGCCCAAAAAATGTTGTGGCCCCTTCTGGGTAGAGCTCATCGCATCGGGCGTGCCTAGTGCGGGTTACCTCTCCTATGTGATTTGCGAGCTATTGCATAGGAGCGGGAGTTTTACCCTGTGCGCACCCAAAGGGTAGCGATTGCGGGTTTCCCTTGTCATAAAAAAAAATGTTGGGGCCCCTAGCAATTGTTTTAGTGGCCTTATGGTCGAGACGACCCTGATTATAGTACCTAAGCTGCACAATTTCTTTTATCCGTATAGTAATATAAAAAGGGTAACATTTATTTTTATTTGAATTGGAGATGAGGTAATTTCTTTTAGTTAATTAAAATAACAAAAGTTATTGGGCCATTACTTAAGAAGATGCAAAAATACTAAAGTTCATCGGATAATTTCAAAAATTAAAAGTAAAATTCAAATTTTTATACAAAATGTAAAAGTAAAGAAAATGTTATTGCTTATTGCACTTATAAACCTAAGCTAAAGGTTATTTAAAATATTAATAGATTTTATGATAAAATAATAAATAAATTATGTGTATACATTTTACTGTATAAAAATATAAAGATTACTTTTAAAAAAAATCTTGCATATGATGCTTGAGCTTTAATTTGAGTTTCAGTATAAAATTTAAAATGAAGTCTTACATTTTTTACTAGATAAATAAGTAACTTTCTTTCTACGAATACTAAAATATGCATTTTATCTTTGTCTTTAACACTAAACTACTTTTAGCTTTAAATTTGTTAGTTTCATTACAAAATTAAACTATAATATGATATTTGAAAATCTTAGCTTGAAATTAATGAGTAGTTTATGAAATTAATTCTTGGAAAAAAATATAAAAACTCTTTAGTAAATTTTGAATATTATTGCATTTAACATTGGATCTAACGACAATTATAGATAGAGAAAATATTTTTGAATATTATTACATATAACATTAATTTAATATGATCATATAAATAGTAATAATGTATTACTGTAACTATTTTTTTTTAAAAACTACCAAGTGAATAATAAATTTTATACATTATTCTTAATTTAAAAATTGTGACATTTAAAAATATTCACGCAACGCGTGGGCACGTATACTAGTCTATATATAATAGGAAAGGTGAAAAGGCCTACATGTTAGCGCCACAAAAAACAGAATGTATAATGAAAAGGCCTACGTGTCAGCGCCACAAAAAAAAACAGAAATTATAATTAATTTAAATTCTAAAAATCAAAATTACAAACTAGGGGTTGGCGTTCGGTTCTTCGGTTTGGTTTAATTAAATTTCGGTTTGATTCTTCGGTATTCGGTTTTAGAAAAGTGTGCACCTTATTTCAAACTAAACTAGATCGGTTCGGTTCAGTTTTTTCTACTTCGGTTCGGTTTAGTTCGGTGTTTTTAAATCTGTTTTTCGGTGTGAATAAAAATAAAGAGGCAATATGATAAAGTAACAATTGTTGTTCACTTCACACTTATATTTTCAAGTATATATTAACAACAATTGTTGTTCACTTCACACTTCAAACTTCAAACTTCAAAGTAACAACTAATAGTCTAACAATAAAAAGTAATAACATCAAAATAGTTTTGTTTAGGCTGGGTGCCCTTTACTGTTTTGAAGTGTAAATGATAAAGTGTGCCCTTTACTGTTTTGTTTAGGTTCCAAAATTTGAAAATTGAATTGGGCCAGGTAAAGTTAAAAATTGAAATGGGCCAGGTAAATATTTTGAGTCAAAATATATAAGTATTATTAAATAATATAATTTAAATATTTTTAAAT
>JAJOOR010021385.1:0-37286 GCA_036250505.1 Solanum acaule | reverse complement strand
GTAATTTGTTAATTGATTCTATTACCTTGTTATCTTGCCTGCCAACTAATATGTTATTATTTAATGACTTTGTTGATAGCATTTTGTATGACAATTATCTCCTTCTGCCTAATGTGGTATAAGATGATTGGATAAAACCTATGAAACAATAGTTAATATTTCATGACATTAAGTTTGTGAATAATTGTAAGTGGTGCTTATAGTTATACTTTCTTTGGGAAAGTCTTTTACCAGAAAAATTGACACTTCAATGATAAGTCTTTCACATATACATATTAATTTCTGTTTTCATTTTTCACCTGTTAATGATCCATTTTTCAAAAGATAGTAGCAGGAGACTTCCAATATAATATTTTGTAACCATGTTGCAAACACCAATCAATGCCATGAGTAGCTTCCTGAGTTTCATAATGTTGTAGAATAGTGAATGCATAAATCATCTATTTTAATTATCTGATGTTGTAGTTGTAATGGGGGGTGGTGTTTTTTTTTGCCTTTTGTCTAGTAAACCTCATAGATTACTCCAGATTGTAAGGCATCACTTTCTATAAATTAATGTTCTTTTTTAGCTATGAATCTCCCCTTTTCTCTTGTTGTAATTTCCTTTACGTGTTTGGTATCATCTCCTCTGTATAGTGAGAATGTTGAATTATCTGTTTTGTTTCCAAATTTGACGTTGATTTTGTACTTACCTAAAAAACCAGAAAAGTTAAATGAACCATGTTCATCAGTTTCACCTTGCACAACACCAGTTTGCCATTCTTTCAGCAAATTATCAACTATGTCCCAACAGGAAGGTTATGAAAATTGGTATCTGTTAAACACATTTGGTAACATCCATTAATATGTAATCCCATCCAAAGCATGATTCCATTTACACCTAGATGTGAAAATCCCTCTCTAAAAACGATCTCTAGATATTTAGCCTGTCATCAAATTCACAAAAAACTATTATCATCAGATCATTAATAATACTTCCTCTGTAACAATTTGTTTGTCTGGTTTTGATTTGATAGGTAGTTTAAGAAAGTAAAAAAGACTTTTGAACAAATTTTATTATTATTGTAGGTGAAGTACCATGAGCTGAATTTCTTTATCAAGATTCTTGTTAATATCAACTTCTGTAAGCCATATACGAAGTTTAAGTGTAGCCAATTTGTCTAACACTGCTCTGATAAGTGGAGGATTCGGTACTGTAAAATGTCCTTCTAGGCCAATTCCATCCATGAATATTCCACATTGTTTTAAATCTCTCAACTTGGAAATGTATGCATCAACTGTTGAATTTATGTCATAGCAAGTTTCTACAACATTATAGTCATTCATAATCAATTTGTCTAATGGGTCATGCTTGATTTGTTAGTGCCAAAGCCAAGAGGAATAGTGAATGCATAAATCATCACCCCATTTGAATCTCTTAAAATGCCTCATCCCCCTATGTTGCCTGGATTGTTTAAGGCGCTACCATTGGTGTTAAGCTTAAGGATATTGTGTGGAGGTGTCATCCATTTTACCTCTCTGATGTGAACATCCTGCCAGCACCCCTCAACTAGTTTAATCAAATTAGTCCAGTTGTTAGGCCATTATAAATAGGGGTAGGTAGAATTGAGAATGAAAGTGATGTCTTTGGAAATTAAAAATTGAACTGTTGCAATACTAGACTTCTTATCACCATATTAATCCGAGCATCTATTTTTCCACAAGTTCGAACATAATGATAGGGAGGGACTGGATTACTATTTTGTGAACCTCATTTTTAGCTTCCAATCCCCACCACTGCAGCATGTGATTTTTCAGAGGCCGTTGCATGTGCACAGTACCAAACAGAAGTGAAAAAATTCCCATATGTGTTTTGCAAAGTTCCCATTGATGATGGTTTTAATCTAACCTTAAATGTACTGTAAGTTGGCAAAAAAGGTATAGCACATTTAATTAAGCTAAAAGGTTATGTATGTTTCTGCCTTTTCCTTCCATTATAATTTTATTCCTAATCTTTAATGTTTTCTCTTTATCTGAATTTATTATAGGAAAAATATGTACAAATATTACAGAAAAAATAACCTCTCAATCAGATATTGATCAATTTGAAGTATACTATCAAGCAGCCGGGGGAGAAAAGAAGCGAAGAATATACGGTCTAGGATCTGAAGAAAGAACTTACTACGGGCAGAATATTTGTGCCTCGTCATTAGTAGAACCTTCAGTTTCTCAATCAACATCGACAAGAAATATGGATGTGTTTCTAAAGAAAATGATTTATGCCCTTACTAATCATTTTCTTCCGGTTATTAAGGAGCGGGTACAACAAGTGCTTACTTCCATTGATTAGTCTTCTATTTTGATGTTGTCTATCTTTTTGAAAAGTACAAATTGTCCGATAACAATAGTGGATTAATGGAGATTCTCTTAAGAATAGTTGACATATTGCTTTCGATGTTTTCCACCGAAAGTATGTGATTTATATTTTGCTATCTACAGATTTTAAACCCTTTAAATATTATTTTATATGAATGTTTGTTATTTTAGAGGTATTTAGTAATTGTTATTTAATTTATTTTACAAGAAATTATTAGCAACAAATTTAATAACGATTTGGTCGTTTCTATAAAAAAATATTGGCGACGGATTATTAGCGAAACATTTTAGTGGCACATATGCTGGCTCAAATAACATAATATTTTGTGACGGATTAGTGACAGAAATTTCGTCGCGAATTTATTTGAAATGACGAAATTAATTATGAAATTAGCAACGAAGTATATAGCTGTAATGATGGATCAGTCCGTCACTAACAAATGGCGACGAATATTATTCGTCTCTAATACGTCGCTAAACTTGCAACAGAACTCATTTTTCGTCGCTAAGAGATTACTAACGAGTGAAATACTAACAGCCAACAATCTGTCGCAAATCCAGCTTAGCGATGGAAAATCATAGATTAGCGATGGATTTCGTCAGTCGCTAAATGTTGTTTTCTTTTTGTACTGAGTGCTACACAAGACTAAATCATGAATGCAGACAACAAAACTCAATTTACTTATCTAAAGATCAAATGTGCACTCAAAGATTCAAGTTGTGACTCACCAATATCAAAGAATCTCATGCTCCCAATACTTGCTTCAAATGCAAGTTCAAGCTCAACCAAAGTGTTCAAATGCCCTCACACAAGGACTGATTCCATATTCACACACAATGGTTCATAGTTTAAAGCTTTGGAATCAGAGGCAACACTCGCACTCACAAAGAAGAACACATTGCATAATTTCACCCATAGGTTTGCCCGTATTTTCCAATCAACACTTGTTTCAGCTCAATTAAGATCAAGAAGGTCTTATCAAGGCTTGTAATGGGGCTGAGTGCAAAGGTATGGTCATTTAGGCTCAATGACTTTCATGCTCATGACATGTGGTGCTTTCAACACTTTCTTTCCTTTTCTTTCATCATTTTCATTAGGGCTTATAAGTCATCCTATTATTCACTTTCCATGAATTGTTTGGAGACCCCATTTCTTTTGTACTTTATTCCACAACTTTCTTTTTCATTCTTTTTCTTTTTCTTTCTCTTTTTTCTCTTTTTTTATATGGATGGGTTCCATTTTTCTCCACACCATGGGTTAAAGGAGACTTTCCTTGCGCTTCTTGACTTTTCTTTTTCTTTTCACCACACCAACAACTTAGGCTTTTGGCCTAAGTTGGCTATTCAATCAACCACAAATCAAAAGGATTATAGGTAGTGGATTAAGAGAAGTCTAGTTTTCATCAAGTTTCTTCCAAAGAAAGGTAATGCTCAAGGGGTGTTCAAAAGCGGTTCACACACTCACAAGGTTGGTCACAAAAGAAGTATATGTCAAATTGGCTCACACTCTTAGAAGTTGCCGAAGATCATATCAAGAGATAACATCACTTAGTTGACAGGACCAATGGGGAAAATTCTAGGATCCATCATGCATAGTTCACACGTAAGCTGATCACACTAGGAATTGACACTATAAGTCAAACAAGACTCCACACTTTTGCTAGTGTGCACTTGATCATTACAAGAGACTCAATTCGATACTAGGCTAGTCATAACGAGATGCAAAGAGTTCACATATTTTCTATGCAACTTCATTTAGCCTCATCGTAGCCACGCATTCATGTTCATTTGATTGAGAGCACTATTTAAGTCATCGGTATTGATCGGAACCGAGACTCAAATTTTGCAAAAGAACAGCCACATTCAACACACGAGAGGTGAATTTTTTTTTTGGACAGGTCAAAAATCATTTTGCAATTTAAAATAAAAGGAGCCACAAGCTCAAACATCCACAGAAATCAGTGTAATAACACAATAATATCTCACGACCCAAATACACAAGAAAAACATAATTAACGAATAGCACACAAAGGTGGGCCTCACCCTGCCACAAATAAAAACATTTGTCCTCAAATGCAAATAACACAGAATCCAAAAGCCAAAACAAAGTAAGACAGAGAGGGAGGTAAAGATGGGATCCTATCTAATCGGTCGCTCCATCTGTCTGTGCTTTAGTGTCCGGAGTAACCCTAGAAGGACCAGCTCCACTAGATCCAGCAACAAGTGCTAAAGAAGCCTGCACAACAACATATGTCATAATTGCTTTCGTCTCGGTCAGGTCTTCATCTACACCTCCCTTAGTCTCCTCATGCATCTCTTCATCAGTCTCTACTTCTAACTCTGGATCGGCTATCTGCTCCGCTCTATCCCCATGTCCAGTAGTGGTTTGAGGCATCTCAGGCACGTTTAGGATATCCAGTGTTCCAAAGACCATGGACGCATCGGTGGACTTCAGGTGGTCTACATCTTTTTGCAACTCAGTAATGGCAGCTTTTAAAGCCGTCACCTCCTCTATGGCCCCTTGGTTGTTCTCACACACCGCTATCCTAGTCGCTAGGGCATCAATGGTAGTTTTTAGAGGTATCACAACATCAGCTAGGGCAATCTGGATCATGTCTGGAACAAAGTTCTTTAGACTGGCAGACCGACGATCAGTAGAAAGGGCCAGCTGTCCCATCTGGAGTAGGGAAGCCTAGGTGAGTGGAGGCCGGGAAACAGAAGCAACAATAGTGGGTCTGGGAGACCGTGCAACAGCAGAATAACCTGGAGTATCAGCACGAGTAGCAATGGTAATAGATATACTTGAAGGCCCAAGGGCTGTAGTAGGGAGATGTGCCTCTGCAGGTGATGATTTTGTGTTTACTAACTCCACCGATGTTGCCTTCTTCCTTTTTGCTTGATCCTTAAGGTACTCGGTTTCGATCCTCCAGATATCAGTAGAGGCTGTGGGCTTCACTTCCACATCCTTCTTGGAATCTTGAGGTACCCGAGCTTGTTTGCATAATTTTGTGATCAATATTGGGAATGGAAGTGAGGTCCGTCACTACCTTGCATGCATGAGTATCTCTGAAGCAATGATTGTACCCAAGTTTTCCGAGTCTCCTCTATGATGCAACCAAGGCAAGCTGCCTTGGCAAGGCGAAGGATCGACACATTCTGGGATGGCATAATTGTACTATTGATAAAACCGAACCAGAACCTTGCGTCTATGTTTAGTTCTTTCTTTTCAATCGGAACTCCTTCCGCCAACCACTTTGGAATCTCGTCTGAAATTAGTGAGGCTAGCCACTTTTTCATCTCATCCAGCTTCTTTGTTTTCATCAAGTGTTGTCAGTGATCCCTAATAGTCGTGGACATGCCCAAGCATGCGTTGATTACCCCACTATCACACTTAACCCTCCTAACTCTAACAACCACATAGTCCACTTCTTTGAAAGCTTCTGCTAGCTGCTTTTTTTGGGGTATTAGTGCATTGTATACACTTTAGAACTCTTACCCAGTTTGGAATATAAGGGCCACGGGGTTTAGTGAAGATTTGGAACTTGTGGTATCTCAAACACTCCATTATCACTATATGCTTGTCTATAACCCCGTCTATGGACAAACGTTTTTCCTCCAGAATTGTCCTCAGCTCCTCAGCCTTTACTCGATTCATTGACTTATGCAGAGGACATTGTACTGGATACGCTAATACCATTGCCTGCTTTTGAACTGGAGGTGTAATAGTGGTAGGCTGGGGAGTCCTGACCCTGTATGGATCATTCAGCTTCTTAGTTCGCCGCTCAGCCCTATGTGCTATTAACAGATCATCCTCATCAGATGCCACATATTCTCTTTCATATTGGTTGGGATCATTTCTATAAAAGATGTCACTGTCAGTGCTTGCATCTGATAATTCAAGGGTCTTGTCTTTGCCCTTGCCTTTCCCACCAGTTGTGGAAAGTTTAGCAACATTGCTTCTGGATGCATCTGCATCCTGGTTGATTGTAATCCCCTTTGTTTTACCTTGGGGTGGCTTGCTTCTTCCTGCAACTTTAGATCTAGCCATTTCTACAAAGAATTGGGATGAAGTTAAAACAACTAAATCAAATTCATAGGGACACAATTGCAGAAAAGCTCACAGAAAATATCAGCGAATCACCAAGTTGCTTTGGCGAGCTAGGCCGAGCTTGCCAATAGGAGTTGTCTCAAAAAATTTAACAAGTCCGCGACAGGAACATCCTTTCGGCGAGTCACCACATTCTTTCGGCCAGCAGGGTTTTATCCGCCAAAAGATACAGTGCAACAAAGATTCAGGGGTGCCTACAAAAGGCGATCAAGGAGACTTTCGGCGAGTCGCTGAATTCTTTTGGCGATCAAAGACTTCTCACCGAAAGTTACAGAATCCATAATATGAGTAGCATGAAATTAAAGGCGAGATGGGGTCATTAGGCGAATTGTCGAGTGGTTTGGCGACCTCGACCCAGCTCGTCAAATGGCCCAACGTGCCTATTTCCAACCTATCTTCTCGACTTCTACCCCGCAACCCCCGAATACAACATTAAACTATGCACTAGTTAAATTAAGCTCAACCACACAAAATGCAAGCGCAACCACACAAAATTTAATCATTTCAACGCACAAGTATACGTGATTTCAAAAATCAAGACAAAATGGGCAAGTTTCTCAAATTAAAATAGGCGTTTGAACAATCTAATCTTATCAGAGAGGCCAAGCACATGACAATACGATAATATCTCTTGCATACGAGAACTAATAAAAATTAGGTTCGGGGTTAATAAGACTAACCTTATTTGCCGATTAAAATGATATTTGAACTGCTAGGCGGCAATATAATCCAACTCCAAGAACAAATCGACGACCAAAATACTTGAAATGCAAAAGTGTTGAAAATACTTACTAAGGGCGAATTTGTGAAGTTTGAAATCAGGGAAAAGTGAAGACTTCCAAACTTTAAAACCTTTGGACATTAATACCCATCCAGTTCACATCCGTTCAGCGACGTTAGTCGCAACCGTTGATCAACTCGGCGACGCGCCGAGTTATTACTT
Organism: Solanum acaule; assembly: GCA_036250505.1. NCBI lineage: Eukaryota > Viridiplantae > Streptophyta > Magnoliopsida > Solanales > Solanaceae > Solanum > Solanum acaule. Next base: position 29,880 of record JAJOOR010021385.1, on the reverse strand, counting down.
ACTTCGCTGAGTTTTACAAGACCTTCAGTCAAATTGAAGGGCCAAACGGTTGTCTTCATCAGGATCGTCGACCTAATTGGCGATGCGCCGAATGGAACATTTTCTCGACAACCTGCACCTATCAACACTTTCCACACTCAAACCTTTAACATCGACACACCATTATTTCTAAACAAAATTAAAGCATTTAAGGGTTTTGGGTTGCCTCCCAAACAATGCCTTAGTTAATGTCATGGAACGACACAGGTTAACACCTAAACTTCACTTTTGGGGTTAGCCAAAACATCACTTGGCAACCCCCTGCTTTCTGCTGGATGGAGATAAGGCATCAGATGACTCGTAAGGTTCTCGAGCAGCTGAATGGATCTAGAATAAGAACCAATCATCTATTTCATCAATTTGATGTACTCCTTCACTTCTTCCAGCACCCTATCATGCTCATTTACCTTGTCGAGAATGATTGAGAGCATTCCCTCAACTCATTTACCCTCATTGTCCTTGGGCTATCTTCGCTCATGAGGGGGAACGTATCTGTCCTTCTTTTTGCATTGGACTTCATTCTCCACTATATTTTTTTGTCAACTCATCCATCTGAGTCATCAGTACAGCCAGCGTGATGTCCTTCTTTACTTCTTGGTTTGCTTCAGACATGTGTTCAAGTAGGTGGGCTGCTATCGCATAGGGCTGATGTGTAATACCACCCGGAATGAGTCGGTCAAACAATGTTTTGTTTCCAGGACCAAGACTTCTGTAGAAGCAGTCCAAGAGTTCTATATTGGAAATTTCATGAGTGGGGCATCGAATCAGAAGTGATTTAAACCTTGCCCATGCCTCATGAATTGATTCACCTTCCAATTTTTTGAAAGTTAGAATACGATCCCTGTACATCATTACTTCTAATAGAGGAAACTCCATTTGCTCACGAGTACTGCTTGACATACTCATCGCATCTGTTTCAAACCTCAAACAAGGAAAATACAAAACTAAAAATTAGGTAAGTAAAACTACAACTAAGAAGAACCAAAATCCTACTTAACTACAAATTTTCAAATAACACCACTCCCCGGCAGCGGCGCCATTTTGATGGTTGCGTAATCAAGACACAACTTCCAATGCAAGTGTCTACGATCGTACAATAGTAAAGTAACCCAACCAAAGGTTGGGGTCGAGTCCCAAAGGAGTGGGCTTGAGAATAAATAGAAAAATAAAAGTAAGTATTAGTTAGTCATATCTAAAAACATTATCGAATATAAACATTCTAAATCTAAGGGGTGACGCAGGCGTCAATTATCAATGGGGGTTTGTGAAAAGTAAGCAAAAATAGCAAAAATGCAAAGAGTACTAATCAAGGAGATGGGATTCTTGGGATGTGATGGAATTATGGGTTAGACTAGACTATTGGGTACATGCTTTTGCTAGTAAATCCATTTAGTATTTGTGACTAGGCTAGACTACAATGGGGGTAAATTCTTTCTTGAGCAACTTACCCCGAATCAAATGGGTTCCTCTCGAACACCCAATTGCCAAATGAAGAATATCCTCCACCCTAGCCCACTCTCTCTTTCTAGCTGAGTGTGTGGGAGAAGGACTAGGGTTCACTCTCTCGAGCTGAACCTCATGTCGACCCACTCCAACTGGCCATCAATTTAGTAGTCTTAGTTTTACGACCTCTCTCTCGAGCAAGCCAAAAACACAAAGGTGAAATCGTATTTGCACCTACAATTTCATTAAGTTCCACCATAACTACTAAATGAAATCACATTTACATAACAAATGAACCATCAACAAGCAAGACCTAACAGATAACCTAACCCATATTCACAAAATCACACCCCAAGAATTGGGGTTTTAGCTACACATGTAAAAGAGATAGAAACTTATACCAATATTAGTTTGCATTCAAATGGGTATGAAGATTGAAGTCTCAAAACAAGCAAAGAGTGAAGAATCCACAAGACTCAAGTCCAAATTCTTAGAGTTGAAACCCTATGAATCTTCAAGTTCTTTAAAACCCTCTCCAAACTTAATTAGAACTCAAAAGTCTATCTTAAAATTATATATTAAAAATCTGATATTAAGCTACAACTCTTAACGAGTATTTATAATTTTCAAAAATCTGTGTTGCAGCGGATCATTCGGCGTCGTTAGTCAAGATCGCCGATCAACTCGGCGATCTGCCCTTTGGTAGGTTTCAGCGCCGCCTTGCTCTATCCTTCTGCATTGTCGTGTTTTGGATCATTGGGCGACATAGTACTACTTCGCAGAACCGCTCGGCGACACGCCGATTGCTTATTTTCACTGTTGATTTGATTATTTCTTTCAGGGCTCAGCACACTGGAACAAAAGGTGAGGATAAGACCTTTTGGCGATTCATCGAATGGGTCGGCGATTCTCAGATCTTTATTTCTTCGTTCTTTCAGCTGCCTTTGTTCCTTTTTTGCCAAGTAGTGTCCATGCTTTCCCTCAAACTCCAAATACCTGAAACTTAAGAGTTTTCATCAGATATTGAGATAAAATATGCATTTGAGGACGCTAATTCTATCAAAATATATACCTAAATGAGTCCAATTTGTGGACTCATCACTCACGTGCAATCATCTCCGGTCAACTTCATTAGCTCAAATAAAATCTCGTACATTCATTTGTTATAGTACAATTCGTCATTTATTTATTTTCCACTTAGCTCATTTATTCTGTTCATCAGAATACTCTTGTAGGAGAAATTTTTTTTTATTAAAAATGATTGATATCTCTTTATTGATTTTAGGGAAAAAAATAAAGTTAAGGGTTGGGGCTAATAGAATTTTGTCTATATATCGGTGTGAAATAATAAAAGAATGTAACTATACAGTTCAAGGTAGTTCAAACTAAATTTCTGATGCCTTTAGGTGTCTGATTTTGATGGAAGTGATTTTCCATTTGTTAAAGTTGGATTAATTATGTGTGACCAGTATTTATAGACTTTCAAACCTCGTAAAATCCATATTTTTCCGGTACAACATGGATTTCATGCTTTTGAAGATGGAGAAATTTAGTGGATTCTTCAGAAATAAAGTGAAGGACCTTTAGGAAAGGGTTTAGAGATGCTCTGTAGTGGTCCTAGTACAGAGGATGCAATTGCCAAATTTCATGCTATATAGCTATCTTTTGTGTATTATTGTCTCTCTTAGCAAAGTTGAAGTATTGTTGTATTGTTTAAATGTTGCTACATTGAACTAGTTGCATAGAGATAACATTCACTAGTGGGGATGGGGACGGAGGGTAGTAGTGTGGGCGCTTTGTGCTTTTTTTTCATGTTGTAGAAGATTTTTTCCACTGTTTGAAATATGATAAGCTAATCCCATGATGGAATATTCTAAACTTCCAAAATTCCAGCAAATTTTTGGACTTGTGTTGAGTTTTTTGGGAGGGAGGTGGTTAAGTGTTAGATTAAGATGAATTCATGTTGTGGCGCAATTAGCTAAATGAGTTAAAGTTGAAGTGTACATGCTAGAGTTTCTCAAATACTTTCCTTCCTGAAGTGCATCTACTTGACTACTTGTAGGTTTTTTGAAGAACTATTTAATTTATTGACTTTAGTTTGCTATGAAATCACAAACTAGTTGTGCAGAACTATTGTGATGTAGATTAATTCTTATGTGCATCTTGGAAAGATTATTGCTAGTCTTGGCTCTCACATCTATGTGTTTTATATAAATTGTGGCTTCTTGTACTATGTTAAAATAGTAATTGACTATTGATCTTCCAAGGAAAATACTAGAAATTACGGTCCAGATTTTTATTGTTTTATCTTCATTCTTTCTATCTATATAGGTTATTCAAAACCTCCAAAACTGTTATTGCGCCTGTGTTAGATCATTAAAAAATGCTCAACATTGGAAGGAATTATACACACTAGATTGTATTTTTGAGGAACTTAGGTTTAAGTTACTTTTTTTAGTGACAAATAAAGTCTTATTTTTTTGGTGCCTTCTCCTTTCATAATTTATATAACTATAATGCAAATACCTCCGCCTTTCTCCCATCACATAACCAAGTAGAACATTGCTTAGTTGCTTCACTATGTAGAGACCTCCCGAGTTCAAGAAAAAAGTGTATTGTAGGGGTTTATGAACAATTAAATGGCTGCAATACTACTCAGATGACAAAAGGGAATGCTAATGATGACAAAGCTATTGGAGTCCCCACAGGTTGGATTATTTTCAGGGAATATCAATGGTATGGCTCTAACTTCCATTAAACCTAAATTGATATAGGGTAATATATATTGTGCTTTAACTAAATAATAAAAGACTGATATTTCTATATGTACTAGTTTCACGGCACGTGCGTCGCACGTGTGTATCATATATATAGTATACAAAGTTGTAAAATAGAATTAATAATACTAAATTAAAGTTTTTTAGTAAATAATTATAATTTAAAGAGCATAGGACAAGTGCTTTTAAATGATTATTACAGATTGTTATAGAGTTCCTTGTATTTTCAGATCAAAATGACCTGATATTATTGAAACATTTCAAAATACATTCAAAGTTTAAATATGGGGAGAAAGTGACATTTCATTAGTAGTATTCTTATTTACTTCACTCAATTTTGTAAACAAATCTAACCAACAAATTTTAAAAAAAATATCAATACAAAAAATGTCAGCAATAGTCTTTGCTCTTGAGGCTATGAACATAAATGATTGAAACCATTTAAGTTTAGTTTCTCTTAAATATTCATACTTCAAATTTGGTATGTGCATGACACTAATAAGGATTACCATAAATATTTCAAAATTTTATCTTTATACGTAATGTATCTTTTACCAATTAATATTTGAGTAAGACAATCAAAGAGAGGTAATTCTGCAAAAAAAAGAAAGTACTTTATTGTTATAATGAATGATGGTTAAATTGAGGTTTGAGTGTATGTCAAATATTTAGGTTGACCAATTATTTGTTTTAGATATACATATATATTTTATTAGCATAATTTAATTTTAATAGATGAACAACATCACCTTTGGTGAAAAATATTTCATTTCTTAAAGTTTCTACCTTATCATTGTAGAATTGCAGTCTTCTCCTTTTTCCTGCCTCTTACATATCATATAGTTGTTGTCTAATGAAAGTATCTAGTATCTTATAGAAGTTGTATCATGATTTAAAATATTAAACTTTTTCAATAATAAAAATTAGTAGATGAATAAAATTTAAAGAATTATTTATAGAATATTTTATTTGATTTAAGATTATTTTATGATCAATCACTATTTTCTTATCTATTTTTATATAGCTAACAAGGAGTGTAACTTGTGACATAAAATTCTCTCAAATTAAAATGAACACAAAATAATAGGGAAAAAAAATATGGAATGATACATAGCCAATGATGAAGGAAAATGAAAATATATGTTCATGCAATATTCACTATAGAGTTCCATTTTATTAAAATCTCTAGTCACCTACACTTTACTTTCTTTGTTCATTTTTACTTACATATCTATTAAAAATAATTATTATCATGTTTATATTATCATATTTTAAGTAAAAGTGAAAATCTATTTTTGAAATAGCGGATTTAGCATCATAACTAATGATCCAATGTACAACATTCATGCCCGTTGTTTTAGCAAAATTAGAAAGAAACTACTTCATTTGATGGTAAAAAAATAAAGAATAAAAAACCAAAGAAGAAATATCTTACGCAAATCATGTGACTTTATTCATATTTGTATATTATTATTGTCTTTCCCACAACATTTCGTCACTGTTAACTCATGGAAATCGTAAGAAGAAATAAGAGTGTGAATTTATGAATGATTTGCTACAATTTGTTCACCAACTCTTTCTTATGTGGTACCTCAAATTTCGTTGACTTTTGAACTTAATCAGCTGTTGCAAATAACCCCGAGATATTTTATGAAGAAGAAGAGTAGAAAACTTTAAAGTCGTAGTTTAAAAGTGAGAGTAAACCGCTATTTATAGCTAACAAATAGTGTATTAATAGGTGCTAAATGTTCCTTATCAGAAAAGTTACAACCTTTCGAAAAAGTAACTACTCATCCGAAAAATCACAACCTTTTGCAAAAAGTCACAACTTATTGGAAAAGGCAGAACCCTTCGGAAAAGTTACAACCCTTTGGAAAAATTACAACCCTTCGAAAAAGTCACAACTCATCAAAAATGTCAAAACCCGTCAAAAAAGTGGCAACCCTATGGAAAAGTCACATCTCTTTGAGAAAATCACAACCCTTTAATAAGAAAGGGTATCTAAATTTAATATAAAGAAATAATTTAATTAATAAATTAAGAATTTTTAATTGGGGGAATCATAGTGATTCAACATTAAGTTTAGGAGTTCATGCTTTTAAGGTAGTATAGGCAGTATAAATATGGATATTTCAGCAAAGAGCTTTTTAACCATTCGTCTATTAAAAATTAAAAGGTTGGGTCATGTCATGCAAGGTGATCAATCTTTTATTTGAGTGAGTTTTTTTTTATGTTTTAGAACAACTTTATATTTGTGTTGTAAAGACAAACAAAATTGAAGAAAGTATATTACTTTGATGAGACTCCTGTAGAGTTTTTATACAGATAAAATAAACCAAATTAGCCTAAACTAACTCCTAGAAAGTAGGAACAAATAAATACAACTAATAAAAACTAACTAATACAAACTAACCCCTGAATAAATTGAACAAACCTAACCTAATCCTAATAGAATTGTGTGCACTAAAACAATATTACAACACAAGTAAAACAGTAATGCTAATGCACTATTATGCGTAACTTGGGACGAATTCGCTGGAAAGTGGGTTTGGAAAAGAGTTTTTTATGTGGATCTACAAGTTGGTCAGCAGAGTGTATGTGCATCAGGTTGACCTGTCCATTGCGGACCTTGTTACGAACAAAGTGAATATCAACCTCAAGGTGCTTCATTTTGGTATGATGTATCGGATTCTTAGCAATGTATATGACGCTAAGATTATCACAAAGTATCATTGGAGTAGGAAGGAGTGACATATGAAGTTCTTTGAGTAAGTGATTAACCCTATTCGTTTTAGACAAGGCACAAGCAAGTGCATGATATTCAGCCTCATTAAAGGATAGAGAGATTTTGGGTTGCTTGCGAGAACTTTAGGAAATGGGCGTCATGCCCAGATAAACAATGTAACCTAAGATAAAGCGGAGATCATTGATGTCACCTGCCCAATCAGCATCAACATAGGTACAAAGAGCAGTAGATTTCGATTTGGAAATACGAATACCATATTGGAGTGTTTCTTTAAGGTATCACAAGATTTGCTTAACAGGCTTCCAGTGAAGCACAAAAGGAGAGTATTGAGCTGAGTAAGCTGGTTGATTGAGTATGTGATGTCAGGTCAGGTAAATGAAAGGTAGTGAAGCTTACGAATCACACTTCTCCATTCTTTGTCGTCTGTTTTAGGTGCACCATCAACAACTAGTAGGGTCTCGGATATGCTCATAGATGGCTTAATACCTATGCAATCTTGCATCTAAGTTCCATGTAAAATAATATGTACATACTTGGATTTATTAAGAAACGACACAGAAGAATTCATGTATACTTCAACACCCAAGAAATAGTATAATAAACCAAGGTACTTCAGAGAAAATTTGTTGGACAGAGAGGTAACAATATGTTGAATGAGTGTTTCATCTCAGCCGCTTATTATGAGGTTATCCACATAGGTCAGAACATAAATAGTGACTACCATATTGTGCCAAAAAAAAGAGAATTATCACACTTAGACATTTTGATCCCCATTCGAATCAAGGAACTAGTCAGTGCATCATATCAGACCTTAGGAGCTTGCCAGAGTTCGTAGATTGCCTTATTCAAATGGAAGACATAGTTGGGATTATTTGTTTATTCATATACAGGAGGTTGACACATATAGGTGTCTTCTTGAATCTTACTATGAATAAAATCATTTTTGGTGTCTATTTGGTAGAGTCACCAATTCATCTGTACAACAAGTGTGAGAATTATTGGAATTGTTGTTGGTTTAACAACACGATTGAATGTTTTCTAAAAATCAACTATCAATGGAGCCATCACCCTTGGTTTTAATTCGAAATAAGCACTTACAAGGGACAATTTTGGGCTTGGACTGGTGGAACCAAATCCCAAGTCTAGTTCTGTATAAATAAATCAAATTCAACCTTCATTGCGTCTATCCAATATTAAAATTCTTTTTCTTATCTCTTGGTTATGGGGATAGAGGGTGCATGCTACCTTATTAGGGGATGCACTTAACAATTATTGTTTCTTAAAGATATTGTTTTGCGACCTCATTACAAAATTACATTGTTCTATGAGTTGAATGAAAACAATAGGTTCATACGGGGGAGGTAAACTAAGAGATGGCGGTGGTAGTGAAGATGATGAGGGTGGTTAATGACAATAGCATGATTATTTGGTTGACTGCAATTTATGGAGATTGGACAAGTAGATAAGACATATGGTTGGCTCTCGAAAACAAAATGGGGCTGAGGGTGAATAACATGGTGTAGAATATACCTATCAAAAGAAAGAGGTAATGAACTAATGGAGGTATTACCTTGTTCCTGATTTATGGAGTGATCAACCTTTGGGTAGTTCTCCTGTGTGACACGAATTGAGCATATGTCTCAGAATGTATCTGGCCATAGTGGAATAGTGGGGGGAATCTTAATGTTAGTAGTATCAAGTTTTATTGTTGAATGAGAGAAAAGGTTAGACTAATTTTGAGAAGAATTGTTTTCCCACGTTAAAGAAGAATTTTTTTGTTGCAAGCGAGAAAACATACTGTCAAATGGAAAAACAACTTGAAAAATTCTGACATCTCAAAAGAGAAGAAGTTTGGAACTTGTAGGGTCAAAATACTGATGGGAATGAGAAGTAACGGAGAAACCTAGATAGACATGATGTTCAGAGTATGGTTTTAACTTATTTTGGGCATATGGTTGAAGCCATGGGTAGAACAAAAACCATAGATACGAAGAGATGTGTAAGCTGGTTTGTCATTAAAAATAACTTCACATGGTAACTTTCTATGTATTAAATGTGCTAGCGGCTAGAAATTTGATGAGATATGTGACATGATGACAAGTAAATGACCAAAAATAGGATGGTAAGGCAGCATGATAAAGTAGTGTTTTTGCTATCTCAACTAGATGATAATGGCATCTTTCAAACATGGCAACCCTTTGAGGTGTATATAGTTGAAAAACAAGGTGTTTTATGTGACACACCCTGAGCCTACACCTTGGACGTGGCAAGCACTCAAGAACCATTGTTGGCCCCGAGAGAACCCTTTGCCTGACTTACTTACTCAGCGGAAGACTTAACTTTAAAAGATAATCTCAAAACATAACTTTACAGAGATATAAAAACTTAGCCAAAATGGCAACTAAAGTCTTTAAACAACGTTTGAATTATAATGTAAAGACAACTAAACTACTAACTGTCTATGAAGCCTCTAAAACAAAGAGGGATGTCGGGACAGGACCCCCGATCATCCTAACAACTGAAAAACTAGAAAGAAAATAATAAGAAAGTCCTCCGGATTGCAAGAAGGCACACCAACTAACTCTGAGTGCTCAACCTGATCAACGAGGCGCTGAATGCTGATCCTGGTTACCTGCATTTGCATCATAATACGATGCAAGCCAACTGGCATCAGTACATTGAATGTACGAGTATGCGAGTTGGAAAGCTAAACATAACATAGGCTTGAAAAGATTCTGAAAGAAACACTTACCTTATCTCTTCTCAACTCATGAATAACTTAACTCAAAATAAAGAAATGAAACACATGCAATATATGAAAAGCTTTATAAAACAGTAAAACTAACTTAGTTCGTTAGTGAAAATGCAATAACAAACTCAACTTTACTCATATAATAAAGTAATATATAAAGTAATATAGTTTTTGTGGAAGTTTCTTTAACCAACAACCACCACTATGAGCCTAAGTGGTGATACAACGTCTTTCCCACACTGCCAGAAATGTCCTATACTTTGTCGTCATATAGAACGCTCAACTTAGTGGATCCACTAGTCTATGCTAAAAGCATCTTAAGGAGTCATCTAAAAAGTATGATGATTTGCTACCCATGATGGCTACATGGTTTATGGAGACTTGAGTTAATATGAACTCGCATCCCCATATCAGTGCTCAATACTACTCCCAAAATATAGTTAGCTCATATGTTTTAAAAACAAACTTCTTTATTTGGTTTGAGATAATTACTCAAGACTTAGCTTAAAAGCTCTGTTGGAATCGATGTTCCCTTTCTTTATCAAATGTGAAAATATTTATAAAGTCTTGGGAATATTTGGTTCCCTTATAGCTTTTTGATAAATGAACACAACTCTTTACTTAACTTGAAACTTAAGTCTTAGAACAAAGTTAAAAGGTTTGTGAAACACATTAGAAACTTTATATACTTTTCTTAACTTGACTAATACCTTTACCTGACTTGACTCTTAACATTGCTTGACTTGACTCCTAACTTTCCTTGGAATGAAGTATGGATTCAAGGATTGTGATTGGTGATAGGAAATATCCCATGATGTTTAGGAGTGTTTTTAGATAGTAAAACATGGGTAAAGATCACGAAATCACCGTCTTGGAACAAGTCCGCGACGCGGAGGTGCATTAAAATATTTGTTTGTGAAATTAAATTTTGAGACAGAGGAGTCCGCGTCCTAACCGAGACGCGGAGCTAGTTTTTGTTCACTGGGGGAGCAAGTCCGCGTCACGGACCTGCATACCAAATCCCACTCGACTTTTCCCCTCTTCGTTTTCCAGCCCCAATTCGCCTAATCTTGACTATTGTTCTGAAATTCATTTTAGATTCCTACACCCAGCATATGTACTCAAGAACCTAACTCAAAACAACTCTAAAACTCAACGTAAAGATCTCACAAACTCCTCAATTCAGCCCAATTCAAGAACGACATTCAAACTCAAGAATACATATCAAGAACATCAACTTTCAAACTCTTTTAGGACTAATATAATTGAAGTAAGCATGCTTGGTATGTGGCTGAATGAACCCAATGCTATGAAAGACTCACATACCTGGTAGGATCAATTCCTTGGCGAAATCCACAACCAAAATCGATCGTTCTTGGCGAATCTTGCTTTGCCTCTTCTCCTTTCTCTTGCGTTCTTTCTCCAAAAAACCCTAACTCTAATTTTCAAAAACATAAACTGACTAAGTTCAGTTTAGACCCCTAATTAATTACCAAAAACGAATTAAAATAAAAGGGTAAGGAAAAGACCAAACTACCCTCCTAAAAAAATCCGGTTTTTAGACTTTCCTTATTCCAACTACCCAACTTCCAAAGGGCATAACATACTCATACAAACTCGGAATCGCGCAAACTCGGTGGCGTTGGAAAGGTTATTCCAAGAGATTTCTAACCATATCTAGAAATAAACCTAAAGGATCCTAAGATAGGAGGTATGGCCATTTGAAGTTGACTAAAACTCAACTTATTCTAACTTAACAAAAAATTTCAGATTTTCATTCTTTCCAAAAATGGCTATTTCCAATTATTAGCTTCTTCCTAGTTATTTCAAATTGCGAGATGTTACAATATCTCCCCCTTGGGAACATTCGTCCTCGAATGAGATTACCCTTACTAGGTTAAGGATTGTTACATGAAGTTCAAACACCCAACAAGCAAATGCAAACAAAAAGCATACTCACTCATAATTTAAAGAGTACTAAGAAGAGATTTAGTACCTTGGTCTGCACTTCCTCCAGATTCAAAGAGATGTGGATATATGTTCTTCATATCCTCCTCAGCCTCCCAAGTAGCTTCTTCAACAAATTGGTTCCTCCAAAGGACTTTGACTAATGCTACCTCTTCTGTTCTCAACTTGCGAACTTGGTGTTATAGAATCTGAATCAGAATCTCTTCATAAGATAAACTATCCTTGATCCCAATATATTCAGTTGGTATAATCAATGAAGGATCGCCCATACACTTTTTCAACATGGAGACGTGGAAAACCGGATGAATCGTGACTAACTCTTATGATAGCTCCAACTCATAAGCTACTTTGCCAATTCTCTTGGCTATTCGATAAGGTCCAATATACCGCGGCTAAGCTTCCCTTTCTTACCAAATCTCAAAACACCCTTCATGGATGAAACTTTAAGATATACCCAATCATCTACTTCAAACTCTAACTCGCTTCTCCTAACATCAGTGTAGGATTTCTGACAACTTTGTGCCGTTTTCAACCTCTCTTGAATCACTTTCACCTTCTCCATTGCATGATGCACTAAATCTGCTCCTATCAACCCAGATTCACCAACTTCAAACCATCCAATAGGAGATCTGCTTATCCCATAAAAAGCTTCATAAGGAGCCATTTGGATGCTAGAGTGCTAACTATTGTTGTAAGCGAATTCGATGAGAGGTAGGTGATCATCCGAATTACCTTTGAAATCAATCACACAAGCCCTCAACATATCCTCTAAGGTCTGAATAGTGCGCTCTGCTTTACCTTTGAACCCAAGCCTTTCTAAAAAGACTTCCAAAACTGTGTAGTAAATTGCACACCTCTATCTAAAATAATGGAGACCAGAACCCCATGAAGTCTTGCCACTTCTTGAATATATAGCTTAGCATAATCTTCTGCTGAAGAGGTAGTCTTTACCGGCAAAAAGTGGGCTGATTTTGTCATTCTGTCGACAATCACCCGAGTAGAATCTTGCTTCCTGTGAGACCTTGGTAAACGTGTGATGAAATCAATGTTTATCATCTCTCACTTCCATTCCGGAAGTTCTATATTCTGAGCTAAACCATCGGGCCTTTGATGCTCCACATTAATTTGTTGGCAATTCGGACACTTAGCAACAAACTCTACAATGCCCTTCTTCAAGCTACTCCACCAATAAACTTCTCTCAAATCACGATACATCTTTGTGGAACCCGGATAAATGGAATATCTGGAGCTATGAGCTTCCTCCGTGATACTCTCTTGGAGTCCATGCACCATTGGTACACATAATCTACCTTGATATCTCAATACACCATCTCCCCCTTGTTCAAAAGCAAATAATTTTTGCTTATGAACATTTGCCTTCAATTCAAGCAAAATGGGATCTTGGTCTTGCTTCTCTTTCACTTCTGACACTAATGAAGATTCAGCCCCGTTCATCACCACTACTCCTCCTTCTGTGTAAATCATTAGTCGGACTCCTAAGCGTGCAAGTCTATGCACATCCTTCGCTAACTCTCTCTTTTCTTCCTCAACATGGGAGGTACTACCCATAGACAACCTACTCACAGCATCAACAACAACATTAGCCTTACCTGGATGGTAAAGAATCCTCATGTCATAATCCTTGAGTAATTCTAACCACCTCATTTGTCTAAAATTAAGCTTTTTCTGAGTGAACACTTATTGAAGACTCTTGTGATCAGTGAATACATCAATATGAACACCATACAAATAATGACGCCATATCTTCAAAGCAAATACTATCGCAACCAATTCTAAGTCATGGGTTGGGTAGTTCTTCTCATAAACTTTCAACTGTCTGGAAGCATAAGCTATGACCTTGCCATTCTGCATTAATACACAACCCAAACCAACTCGAGATGCATCACAATACACCACAAAACCATGAGTACCTTCCGATAAGGTCAAAATTGGGGCAGTAGTCAACCTCTTTTTTAACTCCTGAAATCTTTTCTCACAAGCTTCAGACCATTGAAACTTCACTATTTTCTGAGTTAAATTGGTCAAAGGGGACGAAATAGATGAGAACCCCTCTACAAACCTTCTATAATAACCAGCCAAGCCCAAGAAACTCCTAATATCAGTTGGAGATGTGAGTCTAGGCAAACTCAGCACTGCCTCTATCTTTTGGGTATCAACTCTAATTCCATCACTGGAAACTATGTGACCCAAGAATGCCACAGACATAAGCCAAAATGGGCATTTAGAGAACTTAGCATATAATTCTTTCTCTTTCAAAATCTAAAGAACTATTCTGAGATGGCTAGCATGATCTTCTTCATTTCTTGAATAGATTAGTATGTCATCAATAAAGACGATAACAAACATATCTAAATAAGGTTTGAAAACTATATTCATGAGGTCCATGAACCCTACAGGTGCATTAGTGAAACTGAACGACATGACCAGAAACTAATAATGACCATAACGGGTCCTAAATGCTTTCTTGGGAATATCACATTCCCTTACTTTCAACTGATGGAAGCCAGATCTAAGGTCAATCTTAGAAAAAGAAGAAACAGCCTAAAGCTGATCGAAATGATCATCGATTTGAGGAAGAGGATACTTTATCTTGATGGTAACCTAATTCAATTGGCGATAATCTATACACATCCTAAGGTAAACATCTTTCTTTCTCACAACAAGATCGGAATACCCCAAGATGAGGCACTTGGTCGAATGAAGCCCTTATCTAGGAGATCTTTCAACTGCTCTTTAAGATCTTTCAACTATACTGAAGCCATTCTGTATGGCGGAATAGATATAGGACGAGTATTTGGAAGAACATCTATACCGAAGTCTATCTCTCTCTCAAGAGGGACTCCGAGTAGATCATCCGGAAAGACTTCTAGCAACACTTTTACTATAGGAACTGACTGAATAGGAGGTATCTTAACACTTGAGTCATTAACTCGGACTAAGTGATAGACACAACCCTTAGAAACTAACTTTCTTGCCTTAAGGTACAAAATTAAACGACCATTAGGCATTGTTGTACTACTTTTCCACTCTAAGACTTGCTCATTAAGAACTTGGAACTTAACAACTCGAGTTCTACGATCAATGGAGGCATAATAGGCATGAAGCCAGTCCATACCTAGAATGACATCATAATCTACCATGACTATCTCAATTAAATCAGCCATGGTGTCTTTGTGATTGATGGAAATGACACAATCACAATATACTCTCTCACCTAGAATAGACTCCCCAACAGGTGTACAAACAAAAGAGGGTTCACAGAGTGTCTCAGGAAGAACATCAAACTTATTTGCAACATAAGGGTATACAAAAGACAAACTTGCTCCTGGGTCTAGTAAAGCATTAACATCAGAAGCAAAGACTTTGATCATACCAGTGATAACATCTAAAGAGTTCTCTTGTTCTTGGAGATTAGTGATCGAATAAAGACGGTTAGTTCCTCCACTAGTACCTAATGTAGCTCCTCTAGGTGCAGCCCTGTCTGGTGGAGTAACTGATTCAGATTGGGCTCTATTGCCTGGATTTCCACTACCTTGCCTGTTCTTAGGGCACTCTTTCATGAAGTGACCCTCTTGCCCACACTTGAAGCAACCTGTCTGGCCATAACGACTCTTACCTGTGTGGGTTCTACCAAACCTAACACATGCAAGAGCCCAGTTACCTCCTTGTGCCATACTACCTCGAGACTGTGCAGGTCTAGCTCTGAAGTCCTGTGAATTATGACCATTATGCTCACCGCTGTTTTTGGGTGCAGGTGCACTAGTAGATGATGGAGCATGTCCCTTTTGGTTCTGCTGAAAGGACAAACGGTTCACACTACCCTTCTGCTGCCCAGACTCATTCCCTATCTTAGCTTTCTTATTTCTGAATTCTTCCCTGTCTCTCAGCTTCTCTTCTTCAACCTGCTGCACATATACCATCAACCGTGATATATCTGTGTCCCCGATTAGCATTGTTGCCCTGCCCTCTTTGCTTAATAGACAGGACAACCCAGCAACAAACAGACTTGTTCTACTCTTCATATCCGCACCTATCTCCATAGCATATAGGAATAGTTGGGTGAACTTCAACCCATAATCATGAACATTAAATGAATCCTTCTTAAGGGTAAGAAATTCTCGTACCTTAGCCTCTTTGAGTTCTCGGGGAAAGAAACACCTCAAGAAGGCCTCCTCAAAACAATCCCAACTCGCAGGTGGTGCATCCTCGTATCTACCCTCTTTCAACTGATCAAACCAAGTCCTAGCAACACTCTTCAATTGATATGCAGCTAGTTCAACTCGCTTAGTATCGGAAACAAGCATAACCTCAAATACGTTCTTCGGTTCCTCAATAAAATTCTCCGGATCCTTTGTAGTGCTTAAACCTGTGAAACTTGGAGGATTCATCCTTTAGAACTCACGGATCCTCGAAGTTTCAGCTACTTCTTGTTGATTCCCTCTCTGCTGCCCAACTTGGTTGGTCACAACTTGGCTCAACATTCGGATATCATCACGAAACTCAGCATTTGTAACTTTCCCTTGCGGTTGCACTTCAGGTGCATTCGGTAACTCTTGCTCCTCAACAATACGCCTAGCAGGGCGACCTCTAACAACTCTTCGTATAGGCATGATTATCTGAAAACACGCACAAGCATTAATTAGAAGGAAACTTTTTAGAGATCAAATTCAAACACACGAAAATGAGTGTGAAAGAACTGAGAAATATTCCTAAGTGTTGCGGCCTTCTAATTATAGATGTGGCGCGCTTCACACCGATAACTTGGATTCTACAGACAAGGCTTCATAGACTCCCTAGGACTCTTGAACTCTGTGCTCTGATACCAACTTTGTCACGGCCGATCCTACACCCTGGACGTGGCCAGCACGGGAGAACCATTGCTGACCCCAAGCAAACCTTGCCTGGCTTACTGACTCAGTGGAAGACTTAACTTAACAAGATAATCTCAAAACATAACTTTGAATAGATATAAAACTTAACAAAAATGGCAACTGAAGTCTTTAAACAACATCTGAATGATAATGTAAAGACAATTGAACTACTAACTGTCTATGAAGCTTCTAAAACAAAGAGGGATGTCAGGACAGGACCCCAATCATCCTAACAACTGAAAACTAGAAAGCAAATGATAAGAGGGTTCTTCGGAATGAAAGGAGGCTCACCAACTTACTTTGAGTGCTCAACCTGATCAATGAGGCGTTGCGTGCTGATCATGGTTACCTTTGGCTGCATCATTATACGATGCAGGCCAACTAGCATCAGTACATTGAATGTATGAGTATGTGAGTTGGAAAGCTAAACATAACATAGGCTTGAAAAGATTCTGAAAGAACACTTACCTTGGCTCTTCTCAACTCAAAATAAAGCAATGAAACACATGCAATAAATGAAAAGCATTATAAAACAGTAAAACCAACTTAGTTCGTTAATGAAAATGTAATAACAAACTCAACTTTACTCATAGAATAAAGTAATATAGTTTATGTGGGAGTTTCACTAATCGACAACCATCACTATGAGCCTTAGTGGTGATACAGTGTCTTGCCCACACTGCCAGAAATATCCTATACATTGTCGTCTTATAGAACGCTTAACTTAGTGGATCTACTAGTCTATGCTAAAAGCATCTTAAGGAGTCATCTAAAAAGTATGATCATTTACTACCCATGATGGCTACATGGATTATGGAGACTTGAGTTAATATGAACTCGCATCCCCATATCGGTGCTCAATACTACTCCCAAAAATATACTTAGCTCATATGTTTATGAAACAAACTTCTTTCTGTGGTTTGAGAAAATTACTCAAGACTTAGCTTAAAAGCTCTCTTGGAATCTATGTTCCCTTTCTTTCTCAAATGTGAAAACATTTTTAAACTCTTGCGAATACTTAGTTCCCTTATAGCTTTTTGAGAAATGAACTCAACTCATTACTCTTTGCTTAACTTAAAACTTAAATCTTAGAACAAAGTTAAAACATTTGTGAAAGACTTCTGAAACTTTATAAACTTTTCTTAACTTGACTCATAACTTCACTTGACTTGACTCTTAACTTTCCTTGAATCTTAACTTTCCTTGAATTGAAGTATGGATTAAAGGATTGTGATTGGTGACAGGAAAGAATCCATGATGTTTAGGAGTGTTTTTAGATAGCAAAACATGAGTAAAGAGCACGAAATCACCGTCTTGGAACAAGTCCGCGACGTGGAGTTGCATTAAAATATTTGTTCGCAAATATAAATTTTGAGACAGAGGAGTCTGCGTCCTAATCGCGACGCGGAGCTAATTTTTGTTCACTGGGGGAGCAAGTCCGCGATGTGGACTTGCTTGCCAAATCGCACTCGACCTTTCCCCTCTTGATTTTCCAGCCCCAATTCGCCTAATCTCGACTATTGTTCTCAAATTCATTTTAGATTCCAACACCCAGAATACGTACTCAAGAATCTAACTCAAAACAACTCAAAAAATCAAAAAGATCTCAAAAACTCATCAATTCAGCCCAATTCAAGAACAACATTTAAATTCAAGAATACATAACAAGAACATCGACTTTCAAACTCTTTTAGGATGAATATCATTGAACTAAGCATGTTTGGCGCATGGGTGAACGAACCCAATGCTATGAAAGACTCACATACCTTGTAGAATCAATTCCTTGGCGACATCCACAACCAAAATCGATCGTTCTTGGCGAATCTTGCTTTTCCTCTTCTCCTTTCTCTTGCATTCTTTTTTCAAAAAACCCTAACTCTATTTTTCAGAAACGTAAACTGACTAAGTTTAGTTTAGACTCTTAATTAATTACCAAAAACAAATTAAAATAAAATGGTAAGGAAAAGACCAAACTACCCTTCTAAAAAAATCCAGTTTTTAGACTTTCCTTATTCCAACAACCCAACTTCCAAAGGGGATAACTTACTCATAAAAACTCAGAATTGCACAAACTCAGCGGCATTGGAAAGGTTATTCCAAGAGATTTTCAACCATTTCTTGAAATACACATAAATCATTCTGAGATAGGAGTTATAGCCATTTGAAGTTGACCAAAACTCAACTTATTCTAACTTAACAAAATTTTTGAGATTTTCATTCTTTCCAAAAATGGTTATTTCCAATTATTAGCTTCTTCCTATTTATTTCCAATTGTGAGATGTTACAGAATGACATTGGAATGAAGGTATGGGTCTAGCATTTGATATTCTCCTCCTCCAATTAAAGGGTGGGTATTTTTTTATCAAAATGTTTTTCAAGCACTGGATGTAAGGTGTGAAATTTTTTTTAGCTTCAAATTTGTTTTTTCATTGTGTATAACCAGATGTACTTGCTATACTTATTAACAAAATACAATAATAACATTTTTTTTTATCTATTTAGAGTACCGGGGGCATCCCATATATCACGGTAAAGTGTTTCTAATGAAGATTTGTGGGACACTGTGTTTGAAGAAAATGGAAATCTATGGGCTTTATTGTAGAAACAAGAATTACAATAAGTGAAATTGTCTTTCAAAGTGTAAGAAATACTTAAATTATTGAGAATGTAAAATAAAACTTGAGAATGAAGGTGGCCCAATCCTCGATGTTACAGAGGTAAGGAAGGGCTGGTAGAAACATTGATATTTGCGTAGAACAATATATATCAATTAATTTACAATTTGAGATTTTTATTTGACGTCTAAAAGTATATATCCATGTTCTATTTCTTTGATTACAATTTTGCATAAATACATGTTAGATTTAACTAAAGTTTGATATAACAAAAACATAATGATGATTGCCAAACAAAAATGTCCCTTTTCTTGATCTGTAATTCATATATATGAAAACAAATACTTGACTTAGCTAACTTTAACTTGCTAATTATCCTTTATAATTATAGTTTTTAAAAAAATACCAAAAATAGCGACACTTGGATTTTTATATCAAATTGCTAAATATTATATATGTATTTGTTAATTTAAAACTGCAGAAGATGTTAAAACAAAATTAAAACTCAATCTTAATTGAATTGAGAAACATTCACTTTTTCTGTTGGATGATAGTCGATGAACTCATAGTTTAATTTACAAATATATACTAACAAAATAAAAGACAGTGCTCTCGGGTCATGACAACACCACATTGATTTAATTAAAACCATAAAAGACCCATAAGCCCCTAAAATAACTACCAGCCCATGGACCACGAGACCACGAATGACAGACCGTGGATGTACCTATGGTCCGTCCTGGTCAAACGTCATTCCCTGTTAGAGACTTTTGGTCCAAACAACGACAACTCGACCAGGGTGCGTGAACCCACCTACGGTACGTAGGTCCCACCGTGGTCCAAGCCTGAACCATTTTCAAAGGGTCAATCCACGGACCCACCTAAGGTCCGTGGCCCATACCACGAGCCGTGGTCAGCCTTTCATGGATGACACCTAGAAGGTCTGAAAAGCTAAGTTGTCATGATCCCTCTTTCGAATCCGGGATTTTAAAGATTATTTGCTTTAATTAGCTTGTGGGTATTGTTGTTTACTTATTTAAATGCTGATATGGAGTGGGTTTAATTGATAGTTGTATATTAATCTATGAATTATAGTTGCAAATACAATTCTAACTTAGTGTTTTAGGCTTGCTTGAGAAAGCGGTTTAGAACTAAGGTTTTGGATTGATGATTGTAGTTATTGGGTTGTTGTGGGTCAGATCGAGAGAGTGAATCCTAAACTTAATTATACCTATCTAGCTCGATAGAGTAGATAAATTGAGGTATTGGGCAATTTATTATGTTAAACTTGTCGAGGTTCTAGAGAACTCGCTTGAATCATAATAGTTGTTCGAGAGAAAGCTATTGCACTATAGTCTAGCCAACCCACTGAGATTCAACAATTATTAGTAAATTCCAATTACCCATATAGAGAAATTAGCCTACAATTGATCACATCCCCAAGAATTCCTCTTAACTTATTGATTCCACTATTTTCAAAATTGTTCTAGTTCTTAATTGACAATCCAATCCCCCATCTAACATTCGTGTCACCCCTTTTACATAATTAATTGTTTTGATAATTTCTATTCATATAACTGATTAGACCACGTTTATAAATTTGTAATTTAATTCGAACTTGTACCTCTCCATGTGGGTTGGAAGCCAAGTGTTCGTTGGGTTTTATAATAGATTATCATCGCCTACACCTAGTATTGGATGAGGTGCAGTTGAGCGTTTTGCATCGAACCCTACATTTTATTAGAATATAGTCACAAGTATGAGTTAGTAGAAAAATTGAACAAGTATGATAACAATACATAAAACAAGAAATCATGCTAAAAGAACTTTTTGTGACATTCAATGACCAAATGAAAACATAAGGAAAATGAGTTAGAAATCATAAGTCATAAAACATGGTCAATGCAAGCTAACATCAACGAATCATTGTGAGATACTTCTTGAAGAAACCTTAGTTCTTTATTGTAGGACATTTACCTTTAACTGACATAGAGACCATGTGAGTTAATAACATGGAATCCGGTGTGTACCCCACACCGTAAAGGGGTGCCCTACTTGCCAGGTAAGACCATGAACATCTAGCTTTGGTGGAACCACTAGCTAATTTGTATGAAAGACAACATCCTATGGTGGCACATAGTTATGAGATACAGAAATTACTACTTGAATCCCGACCTCTACTAATAGGAGAGCTTCCATCTCAATATCCCTTCGGTGCTAAGAGTAAATCCCGCAGAATAGTCATTATTACATACTTGTCTTCATTATTCATTGAAGGTTGTGTCATATTTCCAATCCAAGCTAAGTCATATATCATCCATGAAAAGGTAGAATTAAGCAACCAACCCAAGCAAGGTTTCCTTAGAATAGCTCATGAAATCTCGACTCAAAGTTTTGTTGAGAAAACCTTTCTACTCTAAGAATCCTATGTGAGAAAGCCTTTCACAATCTTGTTTTCATGTGTATATGAGAAACTATTTCACGACACAACAATAACAACATGGCTTCTTTACTCTCACATCAAATCTTAAATCATTTTAATCCATTTCATAACAACATGCATATCTTCATAAATTCCTCTTTCGTGACTTTAAACCCACATTATATCATCATCACTTTGAAAACATGGGGTATGCATGGGTTCATGGGGATTCATCTTAAAAACATGGAATTATCTCAATTCATGCATAATAGTTCATAAAACAAACAAATAAATCAACATTGAAAGGAACCCATGACATGGAAGAAAACCCTCACTTCAATTGGAGATTTCTAACTTCGAAATTGAAAATTTTAGGAACTCTATTGAGGGAAGGGCTCCATAGATGAAGACTATCATACCTGAATGTCAAAAAAAAACTTGACTTCAATAGTGGAATTGGAAACTTAGCTTGAAACCCTAGCTTCTTCTTCCAAACTTCTAAAGAGAGAAATATTAGAGAGAAAGATTTGTTCTTCTTTTAAGAATTTGAGAGAATGCATTGACTTAGGAAACATTGGGGGTTAAAACGTTTATATAGGCTTCTAATACAGTGTAAAACGACATAGAATTAGGCTAGAATAATTACGAAAGACCCAAAAGCCCACATAAAATAGCTGATGAGTCCCGTCAATGACACGACCTATGGTCTGTTGGTCAAACCACAGACTGTACTGGTTGAAAGTCGATTGAGTTTAGAGACTCTAAAATAGGACCCCCAATGACGGACCCATAAATGGCACGTGGTACACCTACATGCCGTACATGCCCAGTTGTATGTCTCACTTTTGACTCTAAAATATCTCTAAGTCTGGGAAGCACCTACAAAACCTACCTATGACTCATACATAGGTAGACAGACTGTCCTGGTGAACCGTAGAAGAGTACTGGAACTTGATAAATTTAAAGAATCTGGACTTGCCATCCATGGATCTAACCTAAGGACCGTGTGTCAATCCATAGGTCGTGGGTGGCTCCGTTGGAACTGGCACAAGATCTTGAAAATACTGCATTTTCTACCTTTTCAAATCCGAGGTGTTACATTATCTCCCACTTGGGAAATATTCATCCTTGAATGAGATTCAATACATAATAAGAAAGCTAGAAACTTAATCTAATAGCCCAACATGAATGAAATAACATAAATGCACATATTTAAGGAGGAAACATCATATAATGAACTCTATATGCAACTCACAATCAAATTCACATAAACAAGTAGGAATCAATCAACTTAACTCATTTTTCTCAAAATTTAAGTTTTTCATGATACATGCATAATGAGGAAATCATGGGAATATCTAAGACACATTACACCAAATGAGTAAACCATGAAGAACTAAATATCTCAAGCTAGAGTAGGGACGGAGGGAAAGATATGAGGATAACGAGACATCATATCAGCCTCGGCCTCCCAAGTAGCACCCTCAACTATCTGATTTCTCCAATGAACCTTCACGGAAGAAACTTCTTTGGTTGTTAACTTCTTAACTTACTAGTCTAAAATCTCAACCAAAACTTCCACATAAGAAAGATTCTCTTTATCCCCCCAAACCATCCAAGGGAACAACAGATGCTGGATCTCTAACATATTTCTTAAACAATGACACATGGAAAACTAGATGAACCAATGACGACTCATTAGGCAAAAAAAGCTCATAAGCAACCTTATCAATTCACCTTAAAATCTTTTATGGGCCCACATAACGAGGTCTAAACTTCTCTTTCTTACCAAACCTCATCACACCCTTTATACGTGAAATTTTCATATACACCAAATCATTTACCTGAAACTCAAGATCTTTTCTTCTAACATCGGCATAAGACTTTTGTTGACTTTGAGCCCTTTTCAACAATTTTCTATTAAGTCGAACTTTCTCCATAGCCTCACGTACCAACGTGGGACCTATCTAGGCAACTTTACCCACCTCAAGCCAACCTATATGAGATCTAAACCTCCTATAATATAGAACATCGAATTGAACAACTATAATGCTTGATTGATAAGTATTATTGTATGCAAACTCAATCAAATGCAAGTGATCATCCCAATTACCCATGAAGTCAATTACACAAGCCCTCAACATATCTTCCAAAGTTTGGATTGTACACTCTACCTACCCATCGATCTGTGGATAAAAGGTCGTACTAAGATTAACATCAGTACAAAGTCCCTTTTGGAATGATTTTCAAAACTGAGAAGTGAATTAGGTACAACGATCATAGATAATGGATAAGGGCACTCCATGGAACCTAACCATTTCCCTCAAATACAACTTAGCATTGTCATCCGTTGAATAAGAAACCTTGACAAGAATGAAATGATCCAATTTTTTCATATGATCTACTATAACCCAAATCAAGTGATACTGTCACCGAGCATGGGGTAAACCAACAATGAAGTCCATTTTCAAATCTTCCCACTTCCAAGTAGGAATACTGATATCTTAAGATAAACATCCCAACTTTTGATACCCAACTTTTACATGTTGACAATTAAGACACTTACCATCAAATTCTACTATATCCTTCTTTATTTCATTCCACCAGTAGACCTTTTATAAGTCACGGTACATCTTGGTGGCTCATGGGTGAATGGAATATCGAGAAGTATGGGCTTCTGATAAGATCTTCTCTCTCAAGTAATCTACATTAGGAAAAGACTAATGGCCTTGATATCTAAGAACACCATCTCCCTCTAGGGAGAAAACCTCTATAGACTTTTTAAGCACCGCTTCCTTCAATTCAACAAAAGTAAGATCAAGACCTTGCTTGGCCTTCACATTTGTCACAAACAACGATTATGAATCATTTTGAACCATAACACCACCTTTTGTAAAGTCAATTAACCGAAAACCTAATCCGGCCAACCTACAAACATCTTGAACTAACTCTTTCTTATCATCCCCTTAATGAGCAACACTACCCATCTATAACTAACTAAGAGTATACACAACCACATTTGCCTTACCGGGCTGATAGAAAACACTCATGTCATAATCCTTTAATAATTTAAGACACCTTCTTTGGCGAATATTTAAGTCATTCTATTTAAAAACGTATTGCAAATTGTTGTGGTCGGTAAAAATAGTTAATCGTACAAGTAATGCCACCAAATCATTAAAGCAAAAAAAAACTGCCGTTATTTCAAGGTCGTGGGTAGGGTAATTCTTCTTGTGTATCGTAAGTTGTCTTGAGGCATAGGCAATGACTTCTCCATTTTGCAAAAGAACACGTTGTAACCCAATTCTCGAGGTATCACAATAAACAACAAAACCATCTATTCCTTCCAGTAAGGTCAACACCAGAGCGGATGTAAGTCTATCTTTCAACTCTTGGAAACTCTTTTCACATGCTTCGAAACATATGAACTTAACCTTTTTTGGGGTCAATGCCGTCAAATGAGAGGTAATCGAACAAAACCCTTAAACAATCCTTCTATAGTAACCGACTAAACACAAGAAACTTCTAATATTTGAAGAAGACAGGGTTCTAGGCCAACTCTTTACCGCATCCGTCTTCTTAGGATCTACCTCAATACCCTTACCAGAAATAATGTAACCCAGAAAAGCCACGTACCTTAACCAAAATTCATATTTACTAAACTTTGCAAAGAGTTGTTGGGCCTTGAGGACTTGAAACACAATCCTTATTTGATCGTTATGCTTACCCTCATTCCTCGAATAGATCAATATATTATCAATATACACGATCACAAATATATCATGGTGTTGTGTAAACACTCTATCAATCATATCCATAAATGTAGCCGAAGCATTAGTCAAACCAAACGACATAACAAAAAACTCATAATGACCATATCGAGTTTGAAAATCCATCTTTGGAATGTCATCATCCTTCAACCTCAACTGGTGATAACCCAATTGGGGGGTCAATCTTAGAGAAGTAGCTTGCTCCTTGAAGTTTATCAGACAAATAATTTATCCTTGGGAGAGAATATTTGTTCTTTATGGTAACCTTGTTTATTTGTCGGTAGTCAATACACATACGAAGTGAACCATCTTTCTTTCTAAAAACAAAATTAGGGAACCCCATGGAGAGATAATCGGCCGGATGAATCTCTTTTACAACAAATCATTCAATTACACTTTTAATTCCTTAAATTCTATCAAATCCATATGATAAGGAGGAATAGAGATAGGTTACGTGTCTAGGACAAGGTCAATACCTCAGTCTATTTCTCGTTTAAGAGGAACACCGGTAAATCATCGGGAAAAACTTCTGGGAACTCATTTACAATGGGGACTGACTCAAGAGTAGGGCTTCGAAATCCATATCTCTAACCCTAACTAGATGGTATATGCAACCCTTAGTTATCATATTTCTAGTTTTACAACAAGAAACCAATTGACCCTTAGGCATAGAATTTCCCTCTTTACACTCTATAACATGTTCATTTGGCAAATGAAACTTGACTACACAGGTACTACAATCAATAGAAGAATAACATGAATGCAACCAATCCATACCAAGGATAACAATAAAATCTAGCATATCAAGCTTTACAAGATCAACATGAGTGAGTCTATGGGACAAGGAGACGGGACACTCTCTATAGACCCACTTAGCCACAATGGAATCACCAACTGGAGTAGAGACATAAAAAGGATCTAACAATACATCTAGAAGAACATCAAACCTCAAAGCCACATATGGCGTCATAAAAGACAAGGTATCATTGGGGTCAAGTAGGGAATAAACATCAAGTTGAAAGACTTTCAACATACCGATAACCATATCGAGAGAACCTTTTTTCTCATGATGAGTCTGAAGTGCGTAAAATTGATTTTTCTTTGGAGTATTGGAACCCGAACAACTAGGCGGAGCTTGCTTGCCTTCTTTTCCCTTAGTCACAAGTAATGGCCAATCCTATATTTTATAACTGTTTCACCACAACCGAAGAAATCATCCATGTCGTCTAATATCTTACCATCGTGCTTCTTTCCACACCTAGCACAAGTAGACATAGACAACAAAGATACACTACCATTTCCTCCTTGAGGCCTACGGTTAGAAACCCTATCTTTGTTGAACTTAGGTGGGTCATTGGAGGATCCTTGACCAGAGAACTATTGTCTAAACTTAGAACGACCATGTCCATCAGACCTGGAATGTAAGATTTTACCATCACCGGTGTTGGCCCTTTTTGCCTCTCTAGACCTTCCCTTAGGTTTCTCCTCTTCGATTTATTGAACATGAACAATGAGACGAGAAATGTCCATGTCATTGATAAGAATGGCGTTACAACATTCTATAACCACCATTTTGGACACACTCGAAACAAATTTTTTCATCATTGCCCTAGGATCGGCAATCATTGTGGGAGCATATCAAAACAATTGTGTGAAC
This sequence comes from Solanum acaule, assembly GCA_036250505.1. Taxonomy (NCBI): domain Eukaryota; kingdom Viridiplantae; phylum Streptophyta; class Magnoliopsida; order Solanales; family Solanaceae; genus Solanum; species Solanum acaule. The sequence goes on along the minus strand of JAJOOR010021385.1, from coordinate 2,799 downwards.
TTCAAAGTGTATTCCTTCACACTCATATTTCCTTGACGAAAGTTGATGAACTCAAGCACATTTTCCTCCCTCATCTCAAGGGTAAAGAACCTCTCAAGGAAAGGAACTTTGAACTTTTCCCAATCAAGAGGACTCACATGTTCCGCCATCTGTCCTTTCCATTGGTTGAACCATATTTGAACAACACCCTTAAGTTGATAAGCGGTCAACTCTGCCTTTTCCATAGGAGTTGCTCACATGATCATTAGCACCTTATAAACTTCATCAATGTACTCTTGGAGGTCTTCGTCAACCTTAGAACCATGAAATTATGGCAAATTCATTATAGTGAAATCCCTTACTATAGATGCCTTTGTACCCACATTTGTGTTCATGGGGACCACAACCTCCCTATTGGCTTGAGTCGTCATGGCTTTAGATAATACTTGAAAAGCAGCCCTAAACTTCGTATTTGTCACATGTTCAACCAAAGGGTCGACCGGACTTGAGAAGCTTGATGAGGAGTTTCTCATTCGACATTCTCTCACATATTCATTCTAGAATATGCCCTTCGAGTGGCCATATCTTTCAGAGCATCATATAAGGATTAGGAGAGAGACATTATACAGAGAAATATTATTGCACCACTTTATAGTAATGAATGATGTAGAGTTTCCTAAGCATCTTATAGCCTCATACTCATAAATGTGGCGTGCCTCACAGTTATGAAAAAGATTCTATTTGACGTGTCTTATAAGACATCATATGACCTTTCTAAACTTGTGCTCTGTTACAAAGTTTATTGCGACCCAAGGTAGACCCTAGGCGTAACATAGTGTATAGGACCCTGACAGGCCCTACACAAGCCACTTAGAATACATAAACAACATTATGGAAATTTAAGGGAATTTAAAAAATAACTTCAATTCAGAAGAGTTTTGCAAAGTAAACCGCAAGTCAAACAATGTCTCGATGTAATCTAGTAAGAAAGAGTGTTTCGGACGTAACCCATACAACACATACAATATGAAAATAAATACACAAGGAAACAAAAGCTCGGTCCTCGAAACATGAGGACCCACCATTCTTCAAACTTCTACTATGAGATACCTAGCCACATAAAAGTGAAATTAGAGCGTCGGACCCTGCATTTTATAAGAATTTATGCAAGATTATGCGTTATTATAAAAATGTACCAATTATGATAGCAATGCATAAAACATATAAAGTCATGCTAAAAGAGCTTTTCGTGACATGCAATGACAAAACAAAAACATGAGGAAAAGGAGATATAAAACATAAATTCTAAAAACATGGTCAATGCAAGCTAACATATTTTAAACCTTTGTGAGATACTTCTTTAAGTAACCTCAGTTCATCATTGCAGGAGATTTACCTTTAACCGACATAGAGACCATGTGAGCTAACAATATGGAATTCGGTATCTACCGCACACCAAAAAGGGGTTCCCTACTTGCCAAGGTAAGACAATGAATTTTTATCTTAGATAGATCCACTTGCAAATGTCTATGAAAGACAGCATCCTACGGTGGCATATGATATACCGTGAGTTTATGGTATTTTAAATACATTTCACTTAAGAGTTGTTTGTGTCTAGGCCTATTTTGTATTAGAATTAATGTTTCTTGTGTCATATTTGTAGGAAATAGGTTTAAACGAGGTCACAACTGAATTTCTGAAGAAGGATCCACCCACGAATGTGAGCTATGGACCGTAGGTCAAGTCACTGTCCGTCATGGGTAGGCGTTGATTGATCATCCGGGAAGTCTGACTAGGGGTGGAACCACGGAGGCCATTGACGGAGCATAGGTCGACCCATGGTCTTTACTGCACGTCCGTTGCTTGTGTCTGAAAGTTGAAGATTCCAGCCTCTGAGAAAAAGTCTAAGTCTTGAGCTATTGAAGGGACTTACGGACCGTAGGTCTATCCACGGTCCGAAGGTTAGTCTCGTCCATTGAAGCTGCGTCCAGTAGTTTATTTCCTTATTTCGTTTACTCTTTGTTTAGGACAAGTTTTTCTATAAATAGAATGCGTAAACCTCATTTTTGGGGGTTATACACCATAATATACTTTTAGTTCTTGGCATTTTTCTTGGGAATTAACTTGCAATCTTTTGGCAATTTGATATCCTACTTTCGATTTATAAGATTTTTGCTCTGAATTTCAATTAAAGATTATGGGTTTCTTCTACTCAATACATAAGTTCATGAATTATTCTTCTAACAATATGAATTGTGTTCTTCCAAGCATGAGTAGCTAAATCCATAACTAGGGTTGTGTGAACCATGATCAATTAACAATGTATGAATAATAACTAAGTAATTATTGACTAGTGTTGATGCATGTATTCGTAATTCTTTCGTTTAGAAGTCATTTTAACGAGTGCACGCTTTAGTACTCGCCTTGTGGCGACTTCTCTGACCAAGGAGGTAGTTAATCAGAAAAGAATTATCAACAGAGATTTAGTATGATACGATCTAATGGTCTAATGTCAATTGGTGCGAGGGTGAAAACTAACTCATACATTGATGTGATGTCTAATCTGAGGTAAAGGTAAGGATTAGTAAATTATACACATGTAGTTAGACCAAGGTGCGGGATGAAATTTCCTATTTGGTGGACCAAGCACATAGGGATACATAACTTACCACTTTGCATGTGATACACTAGGAAAGGATTACTATTATTAGGATTACTGCGTTAAGAGCTTATAGGGAACACATATACCCTAGTTTCTCTCTCTCATTAATAACAACAAAATTCAAATCTTGCTTAGTTGTTACTTGACTACAATCAGTT
>JAJOOR010021384.1:0-25404 GCA_036250505.1 Solanum acaule | reverse complement strand
TATCGTCTTCTTCTCTCTATATCGCATCAAACCAACAAATGTTGTCTTCCAGCTCGATTCAACTAATTCCAATTGTTTTTGAAGAGAATTAACATTGTTTCAACACCACACGACCAACAAATTTGACAATTTCAATGAAAATCACAGTTGTTCATGGCACTTTCTATCCTCTCAGAGACAAAAGCTTAAGAAGAGGGGTTTCGACCCTTCGCCAAGCCTCGCGAGTCCCCATTCTTACCCTCTACCCTGTTTAATCTCTTGATTCAACATACTTAGAGCCTAATCCAATACAAGAACAACCTTTTCACAACACTGTTGCCCATGGGCTTGTTATAGTTGTTACTATCACAAAAAATGTGAGATTTGTCTTCGGTTCAGTTCAACTTTTTCAATTTAGTCAATTTTACTTGATTTGGGTAGTTTGGCATTTCTTTCTTCGGTTGGATTCACTATTCAAGTCATTTTGGCTACCAACATGGGTTGTGGTGCACTGGTTGGAGTGTTTCACCCTTAACTAGAGGTCTCAGGTTCAAGCCCTGGGTATGGAGAAAATCTTGTTGGGAGCACCACTCCCAAATGGACCCTGCAGAGCGCGATTCGGATTTAGTCGAAGCTCCAATGTGGATTCCGGACACCGGGTGGAAAAAAATGCATTTTAGTTATATTGCCAAGAACTTTGACCTCTCTTTCCAATTCAAAAAAAAAATAAAAAAATAAAATAATATATATATATATATATAAAAAAAAAAATTCTTGATCCTATTGTAACCAATACTTGTTATGGTTTCTCCTTGGTACATGTTGGTCGTGAACCTCTTTTCCTTTCCATTCTGCCTCTCTATCAAGACGGCTTAAGATAAATGGGTCATGGGTGGGTTCTCAGTGGGCTAGATTGTGATAGATGGATTTTTAATTTATGGGTAAAAATTAAAATAATTTTGGGTAAAATTATTTAGATGATGTCACATGTCAATCCGTTAACCTTAAGGTTATACACAATCCAAAAGATTAATGGTAAGAATATATATAACCTTAAAGTATAACAGAGAATATCTACATACCATTTATGATAGTTTAGGAGTATATTTATATTTTTTCGTTACTTTTTTTAGGACTTGTTTGGTCATGAGAGATGAAATTATGATTTGAAATCATATGATATGAAGTTAAAGTTTTGTTTTGATATGCAATTTGAATTTTTAAGTTGTATTTTTCTAATAAAGATTAAAAAATCACAAGTCATGAAAACTATCAAAATTACCTAAATCTTAAACCAAATAAGTAAAAGTTCATAACAAAAATATAATACACTATCATAAAGTTATTCTAAAAAAAAATATAAACATTTATATTGTTTGAAGGTTAGTTTAATAAAAATTGACCAACAAACGACTCAATTACATCGGAATATGTAATATTTCTTTCTCCTTCAATGACAACAATTAACGAGAAATAAATAAATATTTTCATATCTTTTCACGCAATTTTACCTATGTTGAGTTAAATCACATAATTCTTTTTATAAAAAGAAAAAAGTCCCATCAATGATTCATTTCGAGGGCAATTTTAATTGTGTGGTTAGCTTACATTTCGGTTTGTATATTTTCCTCCGAGTGGTTAATAAATTTGAAATTTGAAGAGTTAGTTGCAGAATAATTATGATTTATTCTGCAATTCAAATATTTAGTTTTGTTTTAAAAGTAAAATAAGATGTAATTGGATAAGAAAAAAATAATTGAACAAGTTAGCAATATATTTTGCTTTATCATCCAAAAATATGTTTTATTCTTAATCATAGTAATTTATAGGAGTATATAACAAGTAATTATTTAAATTTTCGAAATACTAGAATTATTTTGCCCCATGTAAATCATTCACTCTTTTAAAAATATACTAGGTTTACCGCATGTGCGTTGCACGTGGTTGCCTCGTCTTGAGGTTGATACAATCATTAAAATGTATTCCTACTCTATTTGTCACAATCAGCTTTGGGATTCACTGTAGCTCGGCTGTCGTTGTGGCAGTGTTTTAGTCGCAACTGCAATGTTCTGTGTGTGAACCGCTTCTTTTCAGGTGCAAGTATATATTATTATTTGACTTTTGCAGGGGTAGCTTTATTTTTGGAGATATGGGATCGTTCAAAGTAGTAGGCACATGTTGTCCTGTTGTGTTTGACCACCCATGTGGTGCTCCTATGAGTGTTTTAGGACCATTTGAAGATTTGTTATTGAATTTCGCAAACACCAGTTGGAAGGTCTAATATTCTAAGGCAGTAACAAGGCATAGCTATTCATTTATTGGTGAATTTGGATTTTTATTGTGATACTGGCAATTTGTTTCTTACTGAATCTGTGCTGGTTTTTTTTTAAAGAGAGGTTAGTGAGTAGGTACGTCTGTTGGTGGATGGTCGCTGGTGACTGTCCATGATGTGACAGTTGGAATTTATGACTGTTTGTGTAATATTTTGTTAATGGAAAAGGTGTATGGTAATGTTAGACCATCTCCAATCCATCACTATTTTACTCTCTATTTTCTATATTTGGAGAGTAAAATAGAGAATGAGTTCTCCAAGCATTCTCTTTTTCATTCTCTGCTCTTCAATTATAGAGAGGTGAATAGTAGTTATCCAATGTAACATCTCGCAACTAGAAAGAACTAGAAGGAAGTTTAAAATCTGGAAATAGTAATTTTTGGGAAGAATTTAAAAATCTGGAAACTTGGTAAAGGTGTTAAAGTGAGTTTTTGGTCAACTTCAAACTGTCATGATTCCTAGCTCAGGATGAGTTAGGTGTGATTCCAGATATAATTGGAATGATCTTTCCAACGCCGCCAAGTTTGCGTGATTTTGAATTCGTATGAGTAAGTTATGCCATTCGGAAATTGGGTTGTTCGAATAAGGAAAGTCCAATCCGGATTTTAGAAGGTAGTTTGGTATTTTCCTTACCCAACTTAATTAATTTGTTTTTTTAGGAGTTTAATTGGGTAAAGTCAGATTTTAGTCAGTTTTAGAAAAGTGAATTTCACGCTAGGGCTTGGAGAAAAGAGAAAGGAGACGGGGAAGCAAGAACGTTCAAGATTCGTCGAGATTAGCTTGTGGATTTCGTCGGGGGTGATCCCTACAAGGTATGTGAGATCACATAGCGTTGGGTTAATTCGCCCACGCGCCAATCATGATTTATTTCAGCGAATTTAAGTTATTGAAAGCTTAGAAATTGAGTTATTGATGGGTTTGTTGAAGTTCCATTAAATTCTTGTTTCGTTGAAGAGTTGTTTGATCTGAACCCGTGATTTTAGGTTCGATTTGAGTAGAATCTGATGTACTTTGAACATTTAATCAATTCTAAGTGTTTGGGAAAAGAACCCATGGAGTTTTAGAGCTAAAAAACGAAGAAGAAATTTCGTCGAACGAAATCTAGCAATGGTGGCGCGTCGCGGAGCTGGTTCCCAAAATTGGAAATTTTTGTTTCGCATCGCGGAGCCATCACGGAGTCTTCTGCCTCAAAAGTCATTTTCGAAACTAAATTTTAAAAGCTTCTCCGCGTCGCGGACCCACCCTCTAATATTAATTTTCGGTCTTTTCTCATATTTAGCTATCTAAAATCATTCCTAAACATCATGAGATCTTTCCAATCACAAATCGCAATCCTTGAATCCATAATTCAATTCAAGGACCAATTAAGAGTCAAGTCAAGAGCAGTTAAGATCAAAGTCAAGAGAAGTCAAGAGTCAAGTTAAGAGAAGTTCATAAAATTTCCCAAAAGTCTTTTGCAAACGTTTTAACCTTGTTTTAATACTTAAGTTTTGAGTTTAGTAAAGAGTAAAGTTGAAGTTCATTTCTTCAAAAGTATATGGGGACTAAGTATTCCCAAAGAGATTTAAAATGTTTTCACATTTAAATAAGAATGGAAACTGAGATTTCCAAAGAGCATTCGGGCTAGTTTTCAGAAAAAAGTAATCGCTTTCTAAATAAAGCAAGAGGGGAAACTTTGATTTCCAAGATAGCCTTTGAGCTAAGTTTTTGAGCACTAATCTCAAATCACAAAAGAAGTAAGTTTTTAAACATAAGAGCTAATATTATTATATTTTTTGGAGTAGTATTGAGCACTGATATGGGGGAGAGTTCAGACAACTCACACCCCCCATAAACCATGTAGCCATCTTGGGTAGAAAAGGGTCATACTTTTTAGATGATTCATTTAGTGCTTTTTAGCATAGACTAGTGGATCCACTTAGTAGTTCAGGTCCTATGCCCTTGGCAAGGTATAGGATGCTCTGGCAACGTGAGGGAAATCGATGTATCATCAAAATAGCACTTACGTGATAGTTGTCGGTTAGAGAAACTCCCACAAAAGTTATTGTATTCTTATATACAAAATTATTTGTATTTTTATATACATTTCAGAGCTATGTTGTATCTTTGCATACACACAGAGTTGACAACATGTTTTTAAACAATTTGTTTCTTTATATTGCACTTGTTTTAAATTGATTTATATTGAAATGAGTTCAGTGTTGACACCCAATTTTGGACCTCCACAATATAAATTAATCACCGAGCTTCCTCAATTTCAAACGATTTAAAATAATTAGTTTTATAAAATTTCAAAATAAAATAAAACATATATAGTTTGAAAGTTATTTTAAAATAGTTTGTCACTTTTATAATTTTTAAATAATAATATGTTTTATATGATTATGTATATAATTAGTAAATTTTATGAATATTCGAAAATTGTCTCAAAAAGATTTTAGTTTTACTTAAATATTTGGTTAATTAGTTTAGTTATATAATGGTTTATATTTTGAGTTAATTAGTTTATAATTAAGTTAATTATTTTATTTCGTTAAGATTAAGAAGCTCGTAATTAATTATATTAATTCATCCTATCTAAATTTTAGCCAAATTTTGCAAATAAACTCAATGTGGTTAATTTCTTAAATTCAATTGGCTATAGTTTCGATCAATTTGGTCAAATCCTCAAAACCTAGTCTTTTATTACAATTCTATCATCTCCTTTACCTCACACTTAACTCATTAAAGACCAAAAATTGGGCCTGTTTCCAGCAGTCCAATCTCCTTTTAGTAGAAACCCATTCACTGCAGCCCATTCCAATGCAATTTCCAGATTTCTCAGCCCACAATACAACATACAATACATACAACAATTCCCACAGATCCAAACATACAAAACAGCGCACAACAATTCCAAACAGTACAAAATCGACCCTACCAACGTCTCTTCTTCCTCTGCACAAACCCAGAAACTCGAGCCAGCAGTCCAGTGAGAAATCGACCCAGAATCACGAGTCAGTCCAGTCGCGAGCAGCAGCCCATTACAAAGCCCAGAAATAGCGACCCGAGTCTAGAAAACAGTCCGCACGTCCCTATCCTCTGTTCCAATTCGTTTGTACGAGAGAATTCTCAAACTAGTCTAGATGTTTTCATCTCCGCGCTTCAAGCGTCCTTGCTCCAAGATCAAGCGACTGCTATTTTCTTACTATTAGAATTGGTACAATTGATAGCTGGCCGACATATTTTTTGAAATTTGAATAGGGGTTCTTATTTGAAATCTTCAGCCTTTTCCCCCAAAAAATTCATCCCTAGCTCTCTCATATATAAGCTTTCTTTCCTCTTCATTGTTTGGGGGTTGGTTTTTTATTTTCTTTAGATTTTACTTCTAAGAAAAACAACGGGAACACACATAGTAATAGACTTGGGGAAAGCTTCGAGTTTTGGTTTTCTTTTCTGAAGCTCTCATCGAAGCTTCTTCATTGGAATCCGTTAGTTGTGGTGGAATCGTCTTCAGTAGCTCGAGTTCAAGTTTGCTGCTTCGGGAAAGGTATATAGCTTCCCCTTCCTTTTAATCTCAGTCTCTCATGTCTATTTTGCTAGTTATTTAGTCATTTGTTTATTTCTAGTTATCAATATGAATGTAGCCTGAATGGTTGTGTATATATGGATGTGGGGAGGCTGGTTCTGGTTTGATGTTGTTCTGTCTTATTAGCTTTTCATGATATATTTATGATTGGTTTCGAAGTGCTGCTTCGGTTTTAGTTTTGCTCTCTTGAATCTGCATCAACAATCAGTGTCCTTCATTCTTTTCTTATGCTAAATGTATGAATTAGAGTATATAGTTGTTTATGATTGCTTTCGTCTGAGCTTCTTGGTTCTCGAGATGTAGTTTCAATTCGGAATTTCTGAAATGGCTTCATATCGGTTTGATTTCATCTTGATTTAAGCATGTCTAATGTTTTATTTAGTACATCCAATCTGCCTGTTATAGGCTATTTCCAATGTTAGCTTAATTTGTGAACTTATGGTTAAAGCATGTGCCTTATTTCAGATTATGTATATTCTAGCCTTAGAAAGCTTGGCTTATTTGTCATGATTTTCATCTACCTAAAATAGCATTAGCCTAATTTTTAGATATCGTCCTAATTCTATTAGAATCTTTCTTAGTACTAATATAGTTTTCTAATCAACTGATAATAATTGGTTAGTAGTTGTGCTTCTCGAGGCTTAGTTAAGATTAAGAGTTTTCTCTTATCCTAATTCTAGACACTATTTCTTTCATGCTAATGTTTTTGTAGTTGGTACAACATTGTTTGTTGGTAAATCTTAAGTTTTTGTTCCTTCTTTGAAATCTTTTCACCTTTATGTCATGCATATTTTTAGTTTACTTTTCAATTAGAAATATATTTTTCCAGAATTCAATTTATTCTCTATGTACACCGAGTTATTGTGGGTTCACTAGTGTATAATGCTTACATGCCTTATTATCTATCTTAATTTTTTATTTTTTTTATAATTAAAAATTAATGAGTTATTACTTATGTATTTTATTTATTTTTGTTGCATATGAAACTACATTCGAGTCCCTTGTGGACTCCCTCCCTCCTTGCATATCGAGTTGGGCCATGGAGGTCCAATTCCACTCTCTCATCGGGTCAGCCAGCGAAGGGGACAACATACAAGGCTGGAAAATCGAAAATGCAGGTCCCGGGAGCTGAATATACATTGATCTACAGTGTGATAAGCCGATATACAACAATTGTATACGATGTATAAATGAAGAGAGATGGGTCAAAAGCCCACCAAATTTTTGATTTGTATTTTGGGCCTAAGCCCTTTTCATTTTACTTATTCTTATCTTGTTAGGATTTAGGACAGGCGGAAGATGGGCCTAAGGCGCAAAGAAATAAATTTCAAAATTTGGTCCAGGACAGGTACAAAAGGCGGCAAGAATTGGGCCAAAGGCCCAAAATGAAAAATAGGCTCAAGTACTGGCCCAGGCAGACAGATCCGGACTTGGGCCCAAATCTTCTTTCCCTATCTCATTTATTTGCTATTAGGTGTTTTACGTGTTTATTTAATTTTAAGGTTTCCTAATCAATTACCCAAAAGATAGTCACTTCGGGATTTTCTAAAGACTAAATAATCATGCTTATTTTTCTACTTAAATTACTTTAAAATTTTACTCAATAATATTTTTAATATCTCCCTCTCCCGTAAAAATGATTTTAAATCTTAATTACTCATTCTCCCTATTTAATCAAGTAGGCCCATTTTCTTTAAAATAACTAGCCAAATAGTTAATTATCGGATAACCGCGTGTTAGCGGGCATTTTGGGTGCTTTCAAACCCTTCCCGAAATGTTAATATGAACCCCGAACCCTTTAATAGTTTTCATTAGATTTTTGTTTTAGTCTTTTGAAAATGATAGTTTTCTTAATTTTACTTTAAAATTATAAGTGGCGACTCTAAACCAATCCAATTAATATTTTAAAATAAAACAGAATGACGACTCTGCTAGGGATTTGAATGAGTTCTAACCTTAAAATTAACTTGTTTGGCTATTTGTTTAATTGCTTACTTGTTTCAATTCTTGTAAATTATAAATTGTTGCATTTCATGGCATTTGATTCCGTCAAACGGCAAATAGTTTGCATTAGGAAAAAAGGTGGTTACGTGGCTTTCCACGGTTGCCTTAAAAAAAACACCTTTGAATTCTTTTGAAGTGATAAACGAATAGTTGGTTTGTGGTCATCCAACGTCGTTTATTATACTTCACCCCGTAGTTTGTCCGACTCGGGTAACCAGGTCTTATCTAAACCAACTCTTAGTCAACTAGTGTAGAGCGAAACCAAATCCCTTTTAGCGCATTGAACTAAGGTGACCCAACACCCAAGGTGTGTTGGGCCCATTAGAAAGACCACCTTAAGTCCAAAACAGCCCACAGCCTAAACGGACAATCATACTTATGTGTTTAAATTTGAAGGATGTATACGTTGTTTGAAAAATCATTATTTGTTGGAGGGTTAGGAGTTTAATAGTTTGTTCCATCGAAAAGTTTGGACATCCCGAGATGACCAGAAATCAATGACGAATGACCTTCTATGGAAGCATAATTTAGAATTGTACCTCTGCGTGAGATTGATTATTTGTATTCCATATTCCCCATTATGTATCCCCATTCAGTTTATTCATAAATATTGTATAAATTTTTGTTTGGGGGGCAATGAAATGTTTCGAATGACGTTATACAATCGTTAGGCCTACCCTTGGCACAAAAAGGTCACATATCTGTTTAAAACGCGCAATATTTGTTTGTGTTATAACTGTTTGTGTGAATATGTTGTTTCATTTGGAGATATTCTAACTCACCTTTCTTCGAATTTTTTTTAGAACCCCTATGCATAAATATCAAGTCACTAACAAAAGTACGTCCAAATACTCTTCGAGTCTTTAGTTTCACAACAAAATTCAAACTTCACTTTTCAAATCTTACTTTCTCATAAAAAAAAAAAGTTAACCCTTGATCTCAAATTGAAGGAGATTCAAGGGTTGAACTACGTAGGACCTGAATTCTCCCTCGTGAGATATGTAGGCAACCTTTCAAGGCTCGGTCCCCATTTTGAGATATTCTCTCTCTCTCAACTCTTGCAATGAGATTCGAATTTCATCTCAATCGAAAATCAGAAGTATGTCAATGAAAGATGCAAAAATCTTGGCTCGACTGAAGTCAATCTTTCAGTCACTAATCCCAAAGTTAAATAGACAAATTTCTGTCTATTAGCCAATTTTTCTATATCCGTAGGCTAGTCTATCCTCAAATGAAGCAACCCTTGTCTGTTTGCACCAATGTGTGATATCTTCCATTATTTATCTCCTTCAGACACTAACACGTTTATCTTTTGAGTTATTTTTCTTTGTCAGGTACTTATAACTGATCTGTGTTGATATGCTGGTTGGTCATCCTTATTTAACAAGATCTAAGGCCCCCAAAGATTTCTTCCCCGATCAAAGTTTGCATAAGGAAAGGCAGTAATGGGTGATAACAATGACAAGATTAGCTTGACAGATGTTGTCGTGGCTCAGCCCGCTGCCACTGATCAAAATGAATTAATTATGCAGTTAATGCAACAGATCACCGAGATGAGGGTCGAAATGCAGAGAATGCAAGATCTGCCTAATTCGATTTTTGCTTTTAATACTCCAGGAGATGGGAGACACCACTCTACTTTCCTCCTTCGAACGCGGAACAGGCTCAGAACCCTTCCTCCAATCCCGCTCAGAATCCCTCAACCATCGACCCAACCGCCCCAAATCCCTATCAGGCCTCCGTCTCTTACAAAGCGCCACCTCCTCCTCAAGGTACCAACCCCCAAACCTTTCCTTCTCATCAAAATACCAACTCGCAAGCTTGCCCTCCTCCTCAAAATCAAAATGTCAACAATCCTTAAATATTCCCCCATCACCATAATCAACATACCAACCCTCAGACTTTCCCCCAAAATAACCAAGTCACTCAAAATACCCAGAGTCCCACCATTGCTCTGCCATTACCTCAAAATACTACTTTTCAAGTCCCAATTCCAGATGAACCCTATGCCAACTGTTCCGAGCTTGATCACTATGAGGAACAAGAGAGAGAGTGGAGGTCAAAGGAAGAGGCAGCCAAGTTGAATATGAAAGAAGAGATCAGGAAAGTCATAAAGGAGTTGCATTGTATTCCTGAAATCGATGGGTTGAGTTATGAGGATCTGTGCTCCCATAAGGGTTTAAAGTGCCAAAATTTGACATTTTCGGAGGAACAGGGAATCCATTGGCGCACCTGAGAGCCTACTGTGACCAGCTCGTGGGAGTCGGAGGGAATAAAGCCTTATTAATTCGACTCTTTAGCCGAAGTTTGAATGGAGAAGCCTTGGAATGGTTTACTTCCCATGATATAAAGCAGTGGTCTAGCTGGAATGCACTAGCTAAATATTTCGTCGAACGATTCGCCTACAATGTGGAGATCGTTCCTGATCGCTATTCTCTGGAGAGAATTAAGCGAAAATCCCTTGAAAGCTATCGTGAATATGCGTATAGGTGGAGGAAAGAGGTTGCCCGGGTTCGACCTCCTATGACTGAAAAGGAGATCGTTGAGGTGCTCATACGCATTCAAGAACCAGAGTATTATGACAGGATAATATTGCTCATTGGAGCAAAATTTGCGGAGATAGTCAAGGTAGGTAAGGCTATCGAATATGGGATTAAAACTGGAAAGATCTCTCGCATTTCCGCCCCAACTGAATCTTCAGGATTGTTGAAAAAGAAGAGAGATGATGTGTCTTCTATTTCCTGCGCATCTGATGGAAAAGGACACCTCAGAAGATCCCCACCTTACAAAGGTTATCCTCGAGCTCCACAAAGTTCATATCCAGCTTGTTATACCCAATCAGGTTATTAAGCTCCACCACCGAGTTACCAAATTCCACCTCTTGTTTACCAAATTCCACCTCAACATTACCAGAATACTCATCCATATTACCAAGCTCCATTATTCAATTGTTCAAATATCCAATCAAGTTACCAAACTCCACCCTTGCACTACCAAAACACCCATCCTAACTACCGAGCTCCACAATACCCAAATTTCCAACCGCAAGCACCAACTCACCAAAATCCTCCAAACTACCATCAAGTACCTTCATATCCAGGAAATAATTACTATCCCCATCGCCCAAATCTTAAGAAGAAACCTTCTAGAGTCTTTACTCCTTTGGTTGAGAGTCGAACTCAACAATTTGAGAGATTGAAATCAGCAGGCCTGATACATACAATTGATTCAAAAAATATCAATGTCAAATCCAAGCTTTATAGACCCGATCTTCACTGTGCTTACCATTCAGGAGGTGCTGGCCATATTATTGAGGATTGTATAAACTTGAAGCATAAAATTCAAGACTTGATAGATAAAAAGGTCGTCACTCTTCAGACTGCCACTCCTAATGTCAATAGTAACCTCATGCCGAATCATGGAGGGGTGACTATTAATATGGTTGAAGTCGAAGAAGATTTGAATGTGGAGAAAGTTATAATCTTAGCCAACCTTGAGAAGCTTGAGAAAGTTGTAGACTCTCCAACCAAAAGAGAGAAATCCAAATTTGTGATCATGACACCTTATCAAGCTTTTGCTTTAGTGCCAAAAGAGGATCAGAACAAGCAGAAGATCGATCAAGCTTTTCCAAAATCATTGTCTCACTTATATCAGTCTTTTCCAATGCAAAATGGTATAGGGGAGGAATAAAAAATTTGTTTAAAGAAGGTGATATTGTGCTTGAAGAGATGATCGAGACACCAGTCATACTAGACAGCGAGCCAAATGAGCAAATGCCTAACTGGACATCCACTCCGCTCTTGATTCCTTGCTCGTCTTGGTAGACATAGACAATTTTATATGTTATTTCTAAAAATTGGTGGTGTTTCGAATGAGGCTTGAGACCTATCTTTTACTTTATTTTTGCCTCACTATGTTTTAATCTCCTTCCTAATATTTTGAAAAAGGCAAAATGATTTATCGTCATGGCCAAAGTTCTAATTTTCTTGCTTCAAATGAAGACCTCCTTTAATGCGGAAATTTGCTTCACTTGCCTTATATTTGCTATCTAATAGTATATGCCTATGATTTCAGTGAAAATATTTTCAAATCTGCCAATAGCATGTCATGTCACAAGCTGAACAAACAAAATGGGGTAAATGCAGATGAATTTGAGGACTACAATGAGAAGATCATGGTACCCAAACACCTGGTTGAGGAATTTAGACAGTTCGAAAGTCACGATAAGCTGAATTTAGAGGAGATCAGAATAGTGAATCAGAAAAATGATAAACGCATCTGAGAAATCAAAATTGGTGCCTTCTGATAAAAATACAGGAAAGAGAAATCATTAGTTTGCTTGGAGAACACATCGATACATTTGTCTGATGAGATCACACGGTTGAGCATGAACAGTGGATCTCATAAGTTATCGATCTACTTCAATGTTTTCTAAAGATAACATGTTTGAAGACTCATTTTCTATCATTTCTTTGTAACCGTCTTTATTTGCTTGTAATCATTTATGGTTAGAATTTATCCTTCTGTAATGAACTACGTCTGACCTGAATTCTCAAGAATGAGATACGTAGGCGGCCTATGTCGGCCTCGGTCACCCATTTATCCCTTTTTAATATTTTCTTTTGTTGCTTGAACTACGTTCGACCTGAATTCTAAAAAATGAGATACGTAGACGGCCTGTGTCGGCCTTGGTCGTTTACTTATTAAAATTTCTTATTAACCCTCGAGAGGGTAACTACGTTTGACCTGATTCCTGCCTCAACGGGATACGTAGGCGCCACAACGGCTCGGTCATATCTCCCATAAGATTTCTATTTTTCTTTACAATATATACTGGGACAGAATTTTTAAGAGAGACTCAAAAATTCTAAAGAGGAAGATCTTTTCTCCAACAAGTCAAGATTGAAAGTACATTGCGAGTTGCAACTGAGACAGAATTTTTGAGAGGGTCTCAAAAATTCTACAAGTCATATATCAACAGTTCGGGATACCCCAAGACATCTAACTAGGATATAAATTTTGTCAGAGGTCTCTCAAGCTTTAAGGATTTTTAGAAATCTCCAGAACAAGCTCTTGGTCCCGTCAAAAGTTTGGAACCATGGGTGTTCATTTAAGCTTGATGTGACATAATACTTGGCAGTGACCCTTTTCAATTACAACTCTTTGTAAACCTTTTTCTTAAAGATTTTATCTACATGTTTCAAAATTTTTTGCATAAAATGTTTTGACTTGTCTATCGAGAAGCAAGAGATCGGAGCAATCAACTGAAGATAGCAAGACAAGTAGCAAGCGTTTGAAGAAGTCAACACAGATCAGTTTGTTTTAAAAAACTAACAATTTTTCTGTGGATGCAGGTCTATAAGATTGCCTCAAGTTCACCACATTCCTCCATTCAATGAATATGGAGAAGTCAAAATGGCGAGGAGCTCCCCAAAATTGACAACTTTTTTGTGGATGCAGGAATGTCATTGATGTTTTTCAGAAGAAAAAGTAACAGTTCAGAATACGAGCAACAACACCTCGTTTAAATTCTCAACAAAGCATAATTCACATCGAAAATAAAGTGCAGAAATGGGAACAAGTGAAAGCATCACTCTCGACATATACAAACTTCTCGATGACACGAGATTACATTTTTCAGCATTAAGAACGTTTGAAGAATATGCATGAACTCTGTCGATATCAGACGTGGTAATGAAAACTACCCAGAGAGACATCGTTTTTACCATTCGGATGGACATACCTAGAGTATTATCAAATGAGATAGTACTATCACCCAGATGGACATCATCGTTATTTTATCAATGGAATATTATCATTCTACCAACGGATCTTCATTATCATTATCCTACCAATGGATCAGCCTTATCCTACGAATGGATCATCAACTTTATCCTACCAAGGGATCAACATTATCCTACCGACGGATCTTCATCTTCATCAACATCATCCTACTGACGGATCTTCATTATCTTTATCCTACAAATGGATGAGCATTATCCTACCAACAGATCATCATCATTATCCTATCAATGGATCAACATTGTCCTACCGATGGATTTTCATCATCATCATCCTCCCGACGGATCTTTATTATCATCATCCTACCAATGGATCTTCATCAGTATTAACCTATCAATGGATCATTGTCAATCATCATTATCCTATCAATGGATCATCATTATTCTACCAATGGATCATCGACATTATCCTACCAATGGATCAACATTATCCTACCTATGGATCATCAATATCTATATCATCCTACCGACGGATCTTCATTATTATTATCCTACCAATGGATCATCAACATTATCCTACCAATGGAGCATCAACATCATCATCCAATCGATGGAGCATCATCATCATCCTATCGATAGAGTAGCATCATTATCCCATCATTATCGTCATCCTATCAATAAGGAATCGCTATCCTATCAATGAAGCATCAACATCATCATCCTATCGATGTAGCATCATCATCATCCTATCATGTAGCAACATTATCCAACCAATGGATCAACATCATCATACCAATGGATTATCATCATCTTATTAATGAAGAATCATCATCATTATTTTCATTTGCAAGAACGTCATTAAGATATCCATCAACATATTAAATCAGTCTATATTTTATAGCTTCGATATCAAAGGAAGAGTACATTGAAGATTATATCACAAATATGAAATACGAGCTTTATTTACTTTACGTCAGAATGGAGGAAGCTGACGTCAAATGCTCAAGGAGAGCAATTAAGTGTCAACGCGGTGAGAACGACATTAATAAGGATACAACACAACGTGAAGCTTTTTCTTAGCAACGAACTGGGACACAGTCCAAAGAGGAATGTCAAACTCTTAGGACGCGAGCAGAGAAACGACTTTCACCACAATCAAACCACACCCATATCAGAAGGCATGTGGGTTTTCTTTAGGTTTATCGGTTTCAGTTTTGCATCTGAAAAATTTTGGTTTTCACCGGAAGCAGCTTTCCAATTCGAGTGACAATGCACCAAGAGTTTTTGAAATTATGTCTGTGTAAGTTATTAATTATAGGTGTGAAGTGCACCACATTCATGACTAAGAGGTTGTAAGCCTCTTTTTCATACTCGGCTTATTTTGTCACTCATCCAAACCGAAGGTTATCTTAGCATAAGAGATTTTCCTTTCAACCGATTGAGTCGAACTACAAGCAGCCTGATTCCCTAAGTTGAGGGATATGTAAGCGGGATCAGTGTTGAAACTCAGTTGTATTCCAATATTCGCTCTTAAATCTTATTCCCGAGCATTCTGGTGCCTTCATAATTCGATATCAGGATGACTTTGGAATTCTTTCAGAATCATGCGTGAAATCAAGCATATCGAACTATATGTGGCCTGAATTCTCATATAGCATGAGACATGTAGGAAGCCCACCTCCGGGGTATATATGAATATGGGGAGGCTGGTTCTGGTTTGATGTTGTTCTTGTCTTATTAGCTTTTCATGATATATTTGTGATTGGTTTCGAAGTGCTGCTTCGGTTTTAGTTTTGCTCTCTTGAATCTGTATCAACAATCAGTGTCCTTCATTCTTTTTTTATGCTAAATGTATGAATTAGAGTATACAGTTGTTTATGATTACTTTCGTGTCCTTAGTAAGCTTAGCTTATTTGTCATGATTTTCATCTACCTAAAATAACATTAGCCTAATTTTTAGATATTGTCCTAATTCTATTAGAATCTTTCTTAGTACTAATATAGTTTTCTAATCAACTGATAATAATTGGTTAGTAGGTGTGCTTCTCAAGGCTTAGTTAAGATTAAGAGTTTTCTCTTATCCTAATTCTAGACACTATTTCTTTCATGTTAATGTTTTTGTAGTTGGTACAACATTGTTTGTTGGTAAATCTTAAGTTTTTGTTCCTTCTTTGAAATCTTTTCACCTTTATGTCATGCATATTTTTAGTTTACTGTTCAATTAGAAATATATTTTTCCAGAATTCAATTTATTCTCTATGTACACCGAGTTATTGTGGGTTCACTTGTGTATAATGCTTACATGCCTTATTATCTATCTTAATTTTTTATTTTATTTTTATAATTGAAAATTAATGAGTTATTACTTATGTATTTTATTTATTTTTGTTGCATGTGAAACTGCATTCGAGTCCCTTGTGGACTCCATCCCTCCTTGCATATCGAGTTGGGCCATGGAGGTCCAATTTCACTCTCTCATCGAGTCAGCCAGCAAAGGGGACAACATACAAGGCTGGAAAACCGAAAATGCAGGTCCCGTGAGCTGAATATACACTAATCTACAGTGTGATACAGCCGATATACAGTAATTGTATACGATGTATAAATGAAGAGAGATGGGTCAAAAGCCTACCAAATTTTTGATTTGTATTTTGGGCCTAAGCCCTTCTCATTTTACTTATTCTTATCTTGTTAGGATTTAGGACAGGCGGAAGATGGGCCTAAGGCCCAAAGAAATAAATTTCAAAATTTGGTCCAGGACAGGTACAAAAGGCGGCAAGAATTGGGCCAAAGGCCCAAAATGAAAAATAGGCTCAAGTACTGGCCCAGGCGGACAAATCCGGACTTGGGCCCAAATCTTCTTTCCATATCTCATTTATTTGCTATTAGGTGATTTACGTGTTTATTTAATTTTAAGGTTTCCTAATCAATTCCCCAAAAGATAGTCACTTCGGGATTTTCTAAAAACTAAATAATCATGCTTATTTTTCTACTTAAATTACTTTAAAATTTTACTCAATAATATTTTTAATATCTCCCTCTCCCCTAAAAATGATTATAAATCTTAATTGGTCATTCTCTCTATTAATCAAGTAGGCACATTTTCTTTAAAATAACTAGCCAAATAGATAATTATCAGATAACTGCGTGTTAGCGAGCATTTTGAGTGCTTTCAAACCCTTTTCGAAATGTTAATATGAACCCCGAACCCTTTAAATAGTTTTCATTAGATTTCTGTTTTAGTCTTTTGAAAATAATAGATTTCTTAATTTTACTTTAAAATTAAGTGGTGACTCTAAACCAGTCTAATTATATTTTCCTAATAAAACATTCAGTCATGTTGAGTTGAGTTGAGCCAGGTAAGTTCTTCAGTTTCTTTTAGATGCTTCTCAAACCTATGTTGTTTTAGCATTCCAATTCACATACTCGTACATTCAATGTACTGATGCCAGTTGACCTGCATCATCTTATGATGCAGATACAGGCAACTAGGATCGGCATCCAGCGCACCGTTGATCCAGTTGAGCACTTCAGAGTCAGTGGTGAGCCTCCTTGCATTCCAAAGGACTCCTTTATTACTTTTAGTTTTTTTCAGTATTTCATTTGTTAGGATGATCGAGGGTCCTGTCCCGACATCCATCTCAGTTGTTTTAGAGGCTTCATAGACAGTCAAATATTAATTCTTTTGTCTTTTCGTTGTCATTATTCCATGTTAAGACTTGAGTTTGCCTTAATGGCCAGTTGAATGTTCTTTTATAACATTCTAGTTTATTATATAAACTTATTTTTGTTGAGTTTAAGTCTTCCGCTGAGTAAGTAAGGCAGACCAGGGGTTCGCTTGGGCCAGCAATGGTTCTCGAGTGCCCGTCTAGCCCAGGGTGTAGGCTCGAGGAGTGACATCCAAATTTGGAAAACTATTATTCACCTCTCTATTTTACTTTTTGATTATTTTAATATTATTTCTATTATATTACTAATTAAGTCTTTATCATTTGTAATTATTTTCTAATGTAATATAACATCTAAACATATATTATTAACAAGTTACTACTTCCACCCAAATTAATAATTTTTCTATTTTATTTTTTAAAAAAAATTGTCACTTTAATTATGTAATTTGAAGTTATTTTAATATTATTTAGATTATATAAGATTATTAATTAAGTCTCTAATATTTGTAATTATCTTCTGAGTAATATAACATCTAAAACATATAATTGATAAGTATACTACTTTCATTCCAAATTAACAATTTTTTTGATTTATTATTTTTTTTGTCATTTTAAAATATGTAACTTAAATTGCACAAAATTTACATGATAATTCAAACAATCTACTTTTATGTTATAGTGATAAATTATTAAACTAAACTTTTTAATGAGCATGAAAATATTTGATGCAATAGTTCAAAATGAAATACGGGAAGTAAATTAGTACACGAACTAATTGGATACATGATGAAATTGTTAATTTAAACAATTATTAGCTACACCTAAAAATATAAGGACAAAAAATTGCTCATTTTGAACTCCGTAATACATTAATAGAACACTTATAAGAGTAAAGAAATAGTCTATTGAGTATTTATGTAAAATTTAAAATAAATTTTACGATGATACAATATTTATGATGTAATTATATTTCATTAATGATTTCACTTTTATTTGAATTTTTCGTTAATATGCATTATATGTAATATTTATTGTAATTATGTTATTTAGAAATTTAGATTAAAATATAATTTTATATTAAATGAAGAATTTGAAAAAAAAATGAAATTTTGTATTACATAAAGATCATAGAGTGATTATTTGCAATGAGAAGAAATGATTTTTATATTATGAAATAAGAAAATAAAAATGAAATAGAAATAATAATATAATATTGAGGAGAGAAAAAAAGATTCCTTTTTAAAGAGTAAAATAGAGAATTGGGTTGGAGTTGGTTGTCTGAAAAAATAGAAAACTCGATATTTAGAGAGTAAAATAGAGGATAGGGTTGGAGATGCTCTGAGGTGGTCGTGCATTCGACGTGTATGCCAAGTGTTGAGATCCCCATACACCGAGAAGTTTATCGATAATGTGTATTTTAGTTGTACATAACATGACTTTGTATTTCATTATTCAGTACGCCATACTTAGGGACGGGTCACGCAACTTTGAGTTGTGTTGTAACACATGTATAGGCGAGGGTCGTACTATAAATTTGTTGTTGCGACATTTGTTTTCAAATAATTTTGCAGGACCTAACCGTTTGGGTTGTTAGTTATGTTATGTCATGAATAACATATCCCGTTTATATAGTGTTTAATAATTGAACTGAATATTTACATAATTGAATCTTCACAAGTGTAATGTCATATTTGCTTGGTGTTGTTCATATAGTCTCTTCTTCCACCAAACGTTTGAATACATCCAATTAAGCTTTCATTAGTTGCATTTTGTGTGTGTGCATTTTTCCATGTTTGATTGCTTCCAATTCTTAGTAGTAATCAAATGTTGCCTAAAACTTCCTTGTACACAATTCTTTTGTGTACGTCCCTTTGTGTTGATCTGGTTGTTCAGTCATGACCAATACTTTTGTTTTCACCATAAATATTCCTATAGATAGTGCTACGTACAGTTGACCATGTGAGAAAACATATTGGGGTAGGTACAATCCAACATTCAGTATTGTTTGACCTTGTGCATTGTTTATTGTCATCGCAAAACATAGACATATTGAAAATTGTTTCCGAATAAATTTGAAAGGATATTCTTCATTATAGAGTGGTGATAGTTGTATCCTTGTAATAAACACTTGTTTTGTGGCATATTGTCCTGTTATTATTTCGGCATGTATGACATTCTTGTCAAAACCTCTACAAATTAATCGTGTCTCATTGCACAAACCATTTGAGGGGTCTAGATTTGTCAGCATCATGATGCAGCATTTTCTTTCAACACTAACCTAATTTGTACAATATAAAGATTCATTAATTGTTATGTTTCTGTAAGCACGTAATTGTTGACTTCTTTTTCGCGCTATGAAGTAGACATTTGTAAAAGTTTAGAAGGATTTGATAATGTACCTATGCATTAGGAGTCCATTTGGTGTTAAGGTGCTGAGGTATTATCCTTGATAGTAGTTGTTGGTAACATCTTCCGCTGAGTCAAAACTGATATATGTTTTGGTTTCTCCAGGGAATTTTCTATCATTATTTCATTTAGGTTATCTACAAATTCATTTCTACTTGCTAAGATTGCCCGTTCTATTATATAGTCAGCAGATCTGTAATTTTGTTGAAGCGATGAAAATATTTTCGTGACCAATGATTCTTTTGGATTACTATCCTGACTTAGTTGGACAGTCATTTGTTCTGAAAGTGCTATTAAATTATCATGTATTGTGGTTGCTCGCATATTTGTTGAAGTCACTGAAAGTCGTGAACACCCCTAGTGACAATTATATCTCATCAACAAATATGGATTATAAGGTACAACCCATTGGTTATTCGTCATCATTCCCCGGACCTCACTTGTTCTCCCATAATTTCTTCTTCTGTAAATCGGATATCCATCATTTCCTTATATTATTTTGTTGTTGAATGTTCGGGGATAGTGAAATTTACATTCCATTTTTCATACATGGGCTTGTCTTACGTTTTTCCTTGCAAGGTCCATGTATGATAGTTAATGCACTTAATTCTAGATGTGTGGCACTATCTGGTATTTCTGCAGTAATGTATTTATCATACTCATCTGCTAATCGTATCTTATTACCTTTTTTAAATATTAGAAGTAAGTGTCTATGTAGTAAACCCCTCTTCTGGAATTCTACCACGAAAACATGTGTTGCAATCGGTCCAAATATTTCTTTTTTGAAAATTTGGTCTTTCAAGTCTTGCAATTTTGCTTGGAACACTCTGGTAACCAAATCAGGCCTGTCTTGAGGTAGTTGACCTGGAGCAATGCTTCTTGAATCTCAACCCATTCTGGGTTACATGTCATGGTGATGAATATATCTGGTCTTCCAAACTTTTGAACCAACGCCATAACATCCATATACCATCGTCGCATATCCCTAGGGCCTTCAATGAATGATCCTAGTAGTAGTACCCTCTGTCCTACCTTGTCTCCTCTACTCTCGCCGGCCATGACACTATCAACAATACCTTGGAGTATCTCCCTTCGATAATTTAATTGCTCTAATCGATAATATTCAAGTCTTGTTGTTTCTATTTTGATGTATATGTCCACAACAAATTACTGCAACAATCTCCCGCACAGTAATAATATGGACTTGTCACCCGTTCAGACTTGTGGTTTATAACAGTAGTACTCCCTGCAGGAAACACAACCTTTTGTTTCGCTCATACATCTACATGAATTTAAAGGTACTTGTTATGGCTTATTGATTATTGTTGTGGGAAATTCATGGACATAACTGGATAATGCAACGCTGTCATTGAAAACATCTTGTTTTATTTTAATCTGTAAAGTAAACTATGTGGAAGGAAGTTTTGTTTAAATCATATGGTCTATTTTGACCCATTTTTATGGTCAATCAGTTTCTACAACTGCACCTAAAGTGGTGCATGGATATATATAATTGTTCTTCTTGCAACTGACAAATAGGTATGATAAGACAGGAATGCGTAAATATATTATTATTATGATAGGTCAGAGGTAGTTATTAGTCGATAGATATTCTGAGTAAAGTAGTTTACGCATTTGCTAATACTAATAATGTTAGTCATGTTGCAGAACTTTAATTCCTTGCGTCATCCCTTTAGAAATAAAATTTGTGTATGGGAAAACTATATGACCGCTAGTTGTTTGGGTTTTTTGTCCTTACATAACTTATCCATATTATGTTTGTACCAGCTGTAAATTTTAAGTTACAAGTTGTAATATGCTAGGCAAATGAAAGTATATTTTTATTGGCTATATTTATAAGTGGTTACCTTGTTCTTCGTTGGCGAACATCTCTGTGGCATTTGTAAATGACGATCTACCTATCTGGGAACTTATTATTACAGATGTTCAAGTGTTGTTGATTGGATTGGAACACTTTTGTTTTCCTTGATGCCAACCTCCTTCTTCTTTAGGAAGTATTAGAGGATATTGAAGCGGATCATAACAACCATAATAATGTTTGACTCGATGTTTATAACCTGAGTGCTCGTGTACTGCAATATCTCTTTCAAACGGTGTATTTAGATTGTTACCATCTACCCCAATAGCCGTCACCTGATCCACCGAGGGTTTGTTATACACCCATTAGTCTAATGAAGCATTTGCAGCTATGTGTATTTCTAGATTTTGAAAGCTTGTATGTTCTTTAAGCTGTGAGAAGAATTTTGCATATGGATTTCGCTCCATTATGTATCTTATTTTGGTCATGACTTCCTCTGATAATTGGCATCTTTTAGTACCGACATTCTATTGGCTAATTCATGGTCTGTATCATAGAAGTATAGTTGAAAGTACCATGGTCTGTCATTGTTTGGGATTAATGATGGCAGATCATGATATATTTGTCCTTGTGCCTTGAAACTATATACTCATTTCCTGGAAGATGCCAAGTCCTTATCGAGCTTAACTCCAAATGTTGTAAAAGCAAAGATACTATTATATGCGCGTATATTTTTCCTGAATAACATGACATCTTTTGAGTCAGCCACAAATAATTCATAAAAGTCATCGACTACTTCATTAGGTGCTAAACTGATATAGCCACCTCCGTAACAGAAGGTTGGGGGCTCATATTCAAACCTCAAAGCATGTCAGTAGGTACATTCTTATTTTTTTTCTAGATTATGAGTTGATGTTGTTGTGAACTTCCCGTTAGTTACCCCTATAACACAGAGCAAAATAATATTTATGAGCGAATGTTATATATGGTGACAACACTAAATTATATCAAGTTGTTAGTGTGGACTATTTGAGTAAATATACCTCCGTCAGCATTCACCTCAGCTGTAGCTAAACGTTTAACAGTTTTTTCCGCTTTTTCACCTGCGGCTCATGAGTGTGGCCATCTTCTATTTGATTAGTTGATGCCACAAATTTTTCAACCCTCTACAATGACCTGTCTACATCCGAGAGTATTTTGCGCTTGACCCCTGATGCCAATGTGATGTGATGATGTTATGATTGTAGTATCTTTAGTTGGTTTGTAAATTTAATTTTGATGTTAAACAAACATTTTGGTAAACATACCTCTTCTTTTGGGCTGCTGATTCTGTTACACTTTCATATTTAATTGAACTTTTGTCGAGTTAATGGTCTCCTGTATGACATTTTGTGAATGTAAAATTCATTAGTTGAAATTTTGATACTATGATTATGTAGCACCAAGTTAATTATGTTATGTGGTAAACCAGTATTACCTCCAGAGCAGGATTGGGGGAGGACGTATAAGTTGTGTAGTTGTCCTATTTTATATATGAAGCGGGAAAGTGTTTGTGTAAAATGATAGGGGTAATATAATTCGAATAGCGAAGCAACTGAATCCTATATGATATAATATAAACCATATTTGCACAATCTGTTGCCTAGCCTCCTAAAGATTACTTATGTTCAGGTCATATGTTCGAAATGTTTGCGTATATAGTTATCCGGTGTAACTACTAATTGCATTCTCTATTCCCTACAAACCGAATGACTTATAATCTTGTATTACATCTCCTTGAGGCATCTTTTTTGTTGGATTGTTCTCTATTTATGCCTTATCATTTAGGATGGTTTTTGGGGTGGCCAAAGGAGTAGTAAGACAGTTACAATTGTATGCCAGATTTGCGCTCATCAAGCAATGTCTATCATATGTATAATTGGGATCACTATAGACTCTGTCGTATTACTTTTGAAGCCGTGAACTTAGGGATGAAAATGTATATTTTACCCTACTATACGATAGACGAACAAATGAAAGATGAAGCCATTGTTTTACTGCCACCAAGGATTTTTATATTTTTCATTATTATGAGAAGCGTGATGCATATGACATTACTAGATGTAGTTTAGAGAGGTAGGATAATCGATTTGTTTATGAATGTGTTAGGATTATTAAGGGAAACTTACAATTTGTAATTCGCAGTGCGTGATGTTGTTGTGTTATGTTTTTAGTCTTGCGAGTGTTATCTAATATGAGAGGATAACTGAGGAGTACAAGGGGTAGGATAATCGATCTGTTTCTGAATGTGTTAACATAATTAAAGAAACCTTACAATTTGTAATTCGCAGTGCGTGATGTTGTTGTGTAATGGTTTTAGTCTAGCGGGTGTTATTTAATATGAAAGCACAACAAAGTAGTGCCCAAATTGATCATGCGGACGGTTTGTGTAAATGAATGTGTCACTGAGTCTCAATCTTTTGTTTTTTTTAACTGATGGAAGTATTGAATGTGACGACTATAATATATTGGAGGATCCTGAAGAGCTAGATGAAGGCGTAAATTTTAGTGAGTTCTTTTTGTCAGATGGTGCAGTGCCATAATATTTTTAACAGGGGTTTATCGAAGTGGTTGCAACGATTGAGGAGGAGGCAACTTTTAGTGTGAAGCGCAAAACATCCAGAAGGTTGCGATGGTTTAGAGAAGGCGTGTCTGTTGGTTGATGACTTTTGGTGTGCAGCGCAAAACAATCAGAAAGTCGCGATGGTTTAGAGAAGGCACATAGGTTGGTTGATGCGTTGCTTGCCCCTATCAGCTGGTTTAGTAAGTGTAATGTTCTGGTTTTGCAGGATTCAAGACTTTCAGTATATAGGCCTTTTGTGGAAATCTAAAATGTGATATTGTCACGACCTGATTTCTCAAATCATGATGGCACCTACTATACCCTACCAGTAGGTAAGCCAACTCGAAACCCACAACATCAAGCAATGAGCGTAAGGGTAGAAACTAGCGAAAACAATAAACTAAACAAGGACAACAAGGTAGAAGCAAACCAAAATAAATATATACAGAAATCCCTTCCAGAACCTGGAAGTCACTAGTACAGAGCTATCTAATAAAGAGTACAAGTCCCAAATGTGGACCACACAAAGCGTGTCTCAAAAGCAACAAGACTAGCTACAACAAAAGAAGGAGACAAGACAAACCCAAAACGCCAAATTCTCGCCCTCGTCTCCGAATCATAGCTGCAAAAGAAGGCTTGAACTACTCACCGCTGATAATTGGTACTGGGACCTGTATCATGAAATAGATGCAAAGCATAACATGAGTACCAACACAACAGGTACTCAGTAGGCATCATAGGTCGACTGAGCAAAAAGAGTAAAAATAATAAGAAATGATAGAATCTAGACACAGAGAAGTCAAAGCGGATATGAAAAGAAAGCACGCATACCAGAAACAAACTAAGTACAACTAAACTAAACCTAACTGGACCCCCATAAGCCCAGAAGGTACTCTCGTGCGCAAGTTCAAATAAAATCTGAACGGACCCCCATAAGCCCGACAGGTACACAGAAAGCTAAGTCTACTAAGAAAGAAGAAAATTGGGCTCCCAGCCCTAAATAACCAAGATAATCCATCAGACTCCACCTAGCCAGCAGTGCACTCCCAGCCCAGCTAGAAAAAGTGACCCTAGGGGGCACCCAACCAAACGGTCCACTCCCAGCCCAGCTAGAAAGAGGGACCCGTGAGTGAGGTAAATATCGCGAGTCGTCCTACCATGCAATCAACTCTCAACCCAGCTAGAAAGAGCGACCCAGGGACACCCAACCAGCAGCACACTCCCATCCCAGCTAGAAAAAGAGGCCCGGGGGTGATCGTCGATATCACCGAGTCTACCCAGC
>JAJOOR010021383.1:0-29267 GCA_036250505.1 Solanum acaule | reverse complement strand
C
This sequence comes from Solanum acaule, assembly GCA_036250505.1. NCBI lineage: Eukaryota > Viridiplantae > Streptophyta > Magnoliopsida > Solanales > Solanaceae > Solanum > Solanum acaule. Next base: position 29,266 of record JAJOOR010021383.1, on the reverse strand, counting down.
TATGTCATCCGCAAATAACATACACCATGGGACATTCTCCTGAATGGACCGCGTCAACTCATCCATCACCAAAGCAAATAGAAAAGGGCTAAGGACTGATCCCTGGTGCAGCCCCATCTCAACTGGGAAATGTTCCGAGTCTCCTCCAACCGTTCTAACCCGAGTCTTGGCTCCACCAGTAAATTTGTTATTTTAACGGCAATTAACACTCTTTGTAAATGTTCCTACAGACTATAGTGACATTGGATCTAATGACAATTAACTAATGTCAGAAAAACTTTAGTACTCATTGTTAATGTGTATATTATTGCCGCTAAAAATTGTTTTTGTTGTAGAGTCAAACATATTATTACTCTTATTTAGAAATGAGAGTGTGTACTAACACTGCACTCTAGAGTTGTACAAGAAGCTTTGTTAGCTGTACTAAATTGAAAATTCTCAATTTCACCCCTTCTTTTTCCTATATTGATGGTCTGTATTGACTTTTTGGTCCTTCTCCTTTGAACATGTGTACTTTAAAGTGTTCTTCTTTCTTTTTCATTCTCAAATCCTCTGTTCCTTGAAATTTTAGAATATATTCATTTGACATGGTTGAATATTGAGGAAAGAAATTTTCTGAATTAACCTTGGTTTATCATTTACACATTTCAATCATCACGGAATACATTTCTGAATTAACCTTGGTTTATCATTTTACACGGTTCAATCATCATGGAATAACCTCTGAAGTTATCTTTAGCTTTCTATTTTTTTCGTTTTAGTTTAGTGTTTAAGGATAAGAATTGTTCATATTTGATTTTACTCTTCGTGTTTTATTGATGGAATCTATGTGCTTTTGGTGTTGTTATGAAATCTGAAGGAAGAACTTCTTACACTACTAAAGTGTTTGATGAAATGTCCAAAACAATTAAGCAGTTTTTTGTTTTAAATGTTAAGATGATCTTACTTCTGGATAACTAATCTTGCACATGATTTATGCACCTACATAAGTATTAAAAATTATGTAAACAAGCCTTACCAGGAATACATCATCAATTATATATTTTATATGTCATTTATTGAGAAGGTGTTAGTGTTTAAGAGGGTGTTTGATTTGACTTAAAAGTTGGTCAAACTTACATTTAAGTCAGTTTTTAACTTCTGAAAGTTTTTGGCAAATATAAAAAAAATAACTTAAATAAGTCAAAAATGACTTAAAATAAGTTAGGAAGTGTTTGGCAAGAACAAAAATGACTTAAAATAGTCAAAAACCAAAAGTAGGTCTATCTCGCCCTACTTTTTATATTTTGACTTAAAAGTCATTTCAGATTGACTTTTTATTATTGACTTAAAAACTAAGTACTTTTTCAAGTCAATCCAAATGGACTCTAAGTCATTCAAATGAAGACGTTGAAAATATTTGATGATGTAAATACGGATAAATGAATATTTTTTTAATTCTAACAACATCTTATATGACTTGAAAAATATAAAATATTTTAATATATTACATATATCTTTAATTTAAAGTGTCAATCTAATCAACAAAGACAGCTTCTAGGAAGAGAGTTCCTTCACCACGTGGTGAAAGGTAGCGCGACAAGGAGGTTTCAATTAAGTTATTACATTGATAGATAGTATAACAAATATTTTTAAAAAATGTAAATTAATATTCTAATTAAAAAATAATAATAAATAAATCATTACATTACTTACTATTATATAAAAGTGTCTTAGAAATAAATCTCTCTCTGCGTCATTATAGAAGTAACTAGATGCAGACATTTTTTTATTGACATGTTTATTTCTAGATTAAAGTATTTATGAAATTTTAGTTTTAGCTTAAAATATTGAGATGTAACTGTATGATCTTTTTTAAAATATAAAATGAACTTTCACTTTTTTTTTCTTCTCAAAATGGTGACTTCGTGGAAAGTCGGTGAGATGCACTCCTACACATACTATGAAATAATTATAACATTTACTATTTGTATTTGGCGTATATATCAAAATTTTAGTCACATATATCTATTAACATTGTGAAGTATGTAAAAGTCATATTTATTTTAAGATTTATTATACCAAGGTTTGTCAAAGCAATAGATAATTTTGTTGACTTTATCAAATTTCTTCATATTTAAATTTTGCCGTTAGTTAAATTTTAGCAGAGGAAAAATATGCAAATCACATCACATAATTGTTCTAAGATGGCAGGTAGTAGAATTGTGCTTTTTGGTATAGCAAATAAATGTACGAGCAAGGAATTTTTTTTTAGAAAAGTCACTCACTAATCGTTTTAAGAAATAAAAATTGATTGAGCCAAAAAATTTGTAAAGACAATATACAATCTATGTGATAAGATCCATTGGTAAGTAGAAGCAACACAGATTACTTTGGTCTGTTACCAACCCCTCTTTCTAACTATAACTTCAGAACAGCTATGCTTGTCGCCCGCTAAAGCAATTGTCTTGCTTCGCACCTGTGTCAAAAGCTATTTAAGTTTTACTCTTCAGCAAGAATGATAAAGCATTTCGCAAGCTTGAATCCCTATAAAAAATCCGTCCCAACAATTCTGATTATGTCAACATACATATTTGAAAACGTATCTATCATAGCTTTACCATTTTTGTATATATGTCTTCTGCTTGTGTCAATGATACTAGCATATAAGCTTATCCTTTATCACCAAATGACAATGCAGAGCATCAACTACTTGAGAATATGATGTGTTGGGTCCGTATTGAGACGGGCCATACCCATCTAGTAGAACATAAGTTCTTCACAAAAAAAATACCATATAGCTCGTGATATGTGTAATGTATAGCATTATAACAAGGAGTGTATGATACGAGTTGTTAGTGTAACATATTAATATTAATAAAAACGCATCCTTTGCATTGCCACATTGTGTATGACTTTCTTCCGTTGGGCATTGCATCCTTTCCTTACTGTCATTTGTGTGTAACATTTAGTGGCATATATATGTTATAATCATCTAATAATTGTGCAGTATTTGGTTTTGTAGATTAATGGCATTATATGCATTATTTATCCTTACTAGTTAGTGGTTAATTGTGCCCATTAGTGTTAGTAGTTTTTAGTAACTTATGTAATTTTTAGACCATTCATTTATCCATATTATTACCCACATTTTTCTTATTTATTTCAAGGAAGAATTCTTCACGTATAAATACCCATAATCTTAATTTGTTTTGGGGATAAGAAATGTACAAGAAAATATAGTGGAAGAATGATGAGAAATATTATATTGATGTTAATGTAGTGAAAGAGAGGGTTGAGACAAGGAAAAATACTCTAAGTCTTCAACTAATTCACTTTATAAAAGAGAGTAATTTTATGTTGAAGGAAAGTGTTTTTTTTTTGTGAAGCTTTGGACTCTTCAGCTAATCCAAAATTATTTGAGTTGTACAACATTGTTGGGTTGTATCCTGGATGGGACTAGTCGACAATTATACTGTTGAATCGGTTTAGATTATACCACAGTGGACTTGACCTCCTTAAAGAGAGCGAGATATATGCGACTTAGCCTGAATGATTTGTTTGTTCATTTTGTAATTTTATTTCAACTGTAATTTTTTAAATTTGTGGTATATTACACCAACAATTTTAACGAGATTTAATTTTTGTTACAGTTTGAAAAATGTGGATATAAAGATAGGAGATTTCAACATCATTCCGCTCAACGACGCTCTTCAAGAGATGAAAGAGAAAAGTTGTACAGGTGAAGTATTTTCTTACCTGCTTAATTCATGCAGAGAAAAGGTAAATAAATTTCTTACGCAATTTTTTTCTTAATAATTCAATAATTCTTTTTATGGAACAAAATTGATATTTAAACTTTTAAAATAGTGGGAGTTCATGAAATTTTAAAAATCACTCTGAAAATGTGATTTTTGTATCTTTGAGTAATGAATTAAAATAGATTAATCTTTAAAAAATTACATGTTATTGTTCACATGTGCTTTGATGATCTTTGACTCTAACATGAGCGTTACCGAAGAAATTATGAAAAACATGTTGAATAGTCATTTTAACATCAAATATTTGGGTGAGATAAATTTCATTCTTGAAATGAAAAATAACATAATACTTGTGATGGATTTTTTTCTTGCCAAGTCACATTATGTTGAAAAAATTGTGAAATACAATTTTGTTGGTTGTGTGAATCTTGCAACTCATTTTGGTTCAAGTGTGTGAAAATGATGTGGCAAATAAAAAAGATGTTTGTTAGCCTAATAAAAAATAGGGGAAAAGGTCTAAAATATATCCGAACTTTGACCGAAATTGTTGTAACAATCTCAAACTTTGGCCCAGACCTATTACCCTCATCCATTATTTAATAGTGTATCTTAAAGCTATATAAGTGTCAAGTTGGACAAGTTACTATTTATAATGATGCAATATTTATGATGTTCAGGTGGGCACCTATATATCTTTAAAATACACTATTAAATAATGCATGGGGGTAATAGGTCCTGCCCAAAGTTTGGAATTGTTATAACAATTTCGGTCAAAGTTTGGATATATTTCAAACCCTTTTCCCTAAAAAATATGAGATATGTAACTAACAACTTGACTTGATGTTGCGTTTGCAGTAAAAAAATTTAGTAGGTATAAGCAAATTATATGGAAAAACTTTGTGCTATTTGTTGGAAATGAGAAAAGCAAATTAAATTATTTGCTAACTCTACTTTGGAGGTTGAAGTAAAAGAAAAAATAGCTTCAACTAGAGATAAAGTGGATTGATTTTATTGTATTAAACACTTTATTTTGAGAAATTAATTTTTCTAATTTTGATTAATTATGATATCACCAATATTATTGGTAGAATACATATTGATGAAATAATATTGATCACTGATATACGATCAAAATTAATTATGTTAAAACTTGTGATAACCAAGTAGATTCATAAACTAAGGTATTAGCAACATAAAAGGTCTAAATCACATCGAGTGGGATGAAATTGAAGCTCGTAAGTTGTCAAGACCCAACCTACCGATTCATGTGGACACCTACTCTGGCACCTAGACAGGAGAACCCTAACCCCAAAATAGGGACATTAACTGCGAAAGTGAACAAACTAAAACTAACGCCCTATTTACATATAACAAAACCATTAACTTTACTTTAAAATAGGGTACGTTTAGTAAGAATTACATTGAACTCTCCTCAAGGAACTAGTCAAAATAGTTAAAGGAGCTTCTAAGAGAGTACAAAATTATGAAAACAAAAAATACAACACAGCTCCCACCATAAGGAAAGAGGAGTAGAAGCTGTCAGCGATCATGATCCTCTTCTCCTATGAAACATTACTGAATCCTACAACCACACTATGCCAAGTGACGTAACAAGAGTAATATTAGTACAAACAACATGTATTAGTAGGCATCATCAGTTGATCTGAACCCACCACATAATATCATGCAAATAATCAAAAAAAATATGAAACTTGGAGATAAAATTAGGATCATGACCCTCTCAATCGCCACTAGTACCCCACATAGAATTACCTTGTAACCCATATGCCCTATCACAAATCACCCACTTCCTTTCGATGCCAACTCCACCATCTAGGACATCCCACCCTCATATTAGATCATTACCTAACCCCTCTATCATATAGAGATGTCATGAATACAAGGCCACAATAAACTCCGTTAAACAAACTACTATTCTCCCTCAAACTCTCATGCCAACACTCTAACCCTTAACCAATTTATCAAATAGACAACATATAATTTTATAATTTTAATCGATGTCAGAAACATAAGTTTGACTCCAAGTCCCCACTCAAACTTAACATTTACAATTCACATGGTCCACAACATTTTTACACTTTTTAGTATGCACTCCTAGCCTACACAAGAACCATCCTAGCATTTAAATACACCAGATTGGACCAGCAGAGACCAACATGTGATAATTATAACACAATAAATATGCCTGATCTACTCACAGAACCATTATGTAATTATCACATCACGATGAATTAAACCTGGTTCTCTCATGAAACCTACACACAAACTGTTAGGGTACTAGGTGTGGTACGTGTGTCAATCAGTAGTATATATAGTGATACCCAAGCCAACCATGTATGAATATTCACATACTAAGCGTGGTACCCGAGCCAACGATTAGTAAATACTAGGCATGTAACTGAGCCAACCATGTGGATATCCCGTACTAAGTGTGGTACACGAGGAAACCATCAATTACACAACACAGTTACAATTATAACCACGATGAACATAAATCACACTTTTACACCAATTAAACACATTCCTTGTATGCGATTGATAACCATATGACGTGAAGGGATCAAAAACCATCACCTACTAGAAAAGAATCTTTTTGGAACAATTCTTGATCATAAACCGATTACCCATAATCACTTATCCCAGAATAACACCCAACATTTATCACAAAATCAATATTAACTAAGCAAATCTCTCCTCAAACTAAACCACAACTAACAACAAATTCGACCTTCCAGACTCCATTCTTGAAGGCCTATACATGCAATCTCCCGACACCCTACAATAAACTATGGAAATAAAGACAGGTCTGACTACTCACTTATGAAGAAACCTAGGTTACCTAGATTCCAAGCAACTGCAGAAGAACTCTGAATACAAAATGTTGGCTTCGTGGGGCTGAGTGTTGACAAGCGTAGATAAAAAATCCATAGGTTTTAACCTTTTTGCGCTGAAATCTCTCCCATCCATTAGTCTTGAGCTTAAAGTGGCTAGGGAAATTTTTGGAGTAACCCTCGTCTATTCTCTCAATGGAAAGTGAGAGGAAAAATAAAAGGCATCGAGCTTTCTAGGGTATAATTCCATCAACCACGCTATAGAGGCAATGTAGGCACACTCTATTGAGGTGCCCCCATAGCGGGGTATTTCCCTCTATAGTGGGTTGACGTCATCTTGGATCAATTTAAATTCTTAGACTTTCATCGCGCACCCTAATTTTTAAATTGACACCATATTTCAAGAATTTATGGGTTCCGCATGAGGTTTCTTTAAATAATGATGATTCAGGACGTTATAATAGATACCAATTTTCCCATTGTTCGTTCCTGAATGACTTTCGAGGTGAAAGAGAGAACAAGTCGCTCAAGAAAGGTCACCGCCTAATTTTTACAACGCTAAGAAGAGGCGAATTACATAACACTAAACATCTGTTCATATCCAAGAATACCAAGATAGGAAATTCAAACAAATTAAGCCACAACAAAATTTCCCCCTACTCACCAAACTAGACCCTGCTATAGTGGGTGTAACGTCACTATAGCGGTTGTGGAGCCACTGCAGCGCCTGGTTGGGTTACTAAATAGGGATTAAGAGGGAGAGGAATGGATTTTCTTCCTATTTCCTTCTTTTACTCTCTTAAACTCACTTTTTTCTCCTCAATCACTCCGTCTCAAATGTTAAAACTAAGGTAACTATCACGTTCCCTACTCTCTTTACTTCATGACGCACAAATTGATTATTGCATGCTAGAAGTTGATAGAATAGAAAGGAGTTTGGGTTGATATTTTTAATTTTGAAATTTTGCACTTGATTGTTGTAACTGTTGAATCATGGGGCTTCCTCTTACATTTACAATGCTGCTACAACATTCCAGGAGTAAGTATTATTAAAAAAAAGAGTCAAAAACAGGTTCAAAATGGTCGGGGAAGTTGAAATGGATGTTCTTGGTATGAAACTGAAATTCGGGCATGATTTATGAGTTAGAATTTTTGGATTCTGGTATATTTTGGTAGTAGAGTACTTTAGGAACACTTTTCTAGTATAAAAATTGGTAAAAATTGGATTTTTGGGGCAAAGGGCACCATTGATTCACCCCTTTGAAGGTTGGGGATGATGAAAGATGCTATAGAGGATGGATTCCCTCTACGAGAGACCATGCTATAGCAGCAGGTTGCGGACAGTAGCCTCCCAGTCTAACCAAAAGCTGATTTTTCACTGAAAACCTTTCTAATTATATTTTATGGTTTCTAATATGAAAATTCATGTATTTGTAGGTTCAACAATCAAATGGCTTCCAAGTAGGGATTAAGCTATTTCTACGAGAGATTCCCTGATGAAGCTAGTTTAGAGCGGTTTATGGAATACCAGAAGATGGGATTTTGCTTTTAGAGAGCTTTCCGCATGCAGGGAAGAGATGAGAAATAAGGTGTTTTCTACAACCAAATCTATAAGTTTAGTTGGGGTCCATTGGTGAGGCTGTTTGTACTGCCTGCTTAGGTTGGGTGATGGAATTGTTTGACCTACTCTCAATGTTCCTTTAGGATTCCCGTACCGTTTTCTTCACATCTAAGGGGTGGAGGTCCCCGGTACGTCCAGATCATGAATGAGGTTCTGCGGTGCTCGATGATTCCAACTATGAATACGAGGCAAAGATGAAGGAAATGGTTATGAGGTAGGTACGGGACTCACTAGTTGACAAAGGAAACTCGGGTAAGGTCTTTTGGCTCACTACTAAGGGAATTATCAATGCTTACTTTTCTACAGATGCATGAAAGTGGATGACACCTCTAGGCTTGAGGATTTGCCTATCAGAAACCTGATTGATGTGACTTATTCCCAAGCCCTAATGGTTGAATGTCCTATCACATGGATCCTGCTAAATGTAGAGGCACAAATAGTGTCTAAATAGAAGGAATTATACAGGGATAACGAGAAGGACCTATTCCTTCTTAGGATGATGTCTGTACTTTGCATACAGGTAGGGGTACCTTAGGATGATATCGATAGGATTACAAAGATGGAACCACAATGAAATCCCTTACTGGTGAGGAAGCTATCTATGACATAGTAGAAGAAGATAAGTGCATAGGAGGCATAGTGAAGTCGTGCCACAGTACATTTGGGCGAAGAGGATGATACTGATAATGAGGATGATACCCCTTCTTCCTAGTCCCAGGACCCACTTTCTAGTAGTTGTGTGGAGGAGTACTTGACCGATGTCTAGATATACATGGGAAGTACCACTACTAGAGCAACAACCCGAGCCTACAACCAATGAGAATTTAATGCTTTATAGGGAACTTGTTTGGTAGAGGAAGAAGAACATTGAGCGGGACCATCTACTAGACAAGATGCGCAAGTCCATCAAGATCATTTTCACTAGTGGTACCCCCTAGAAGGATATCTCCCCACTCACACCAAAGTCTTTTTGGGAGTTCCCTTTCTTGAACAAAGTGTGGGCGAGTGAGCGGCCCCAAATGATCTTCAGTCTGATTAGGACACTTTCCCCTCCCTTTGGATATGTTTAAGACTTGATTTAGGTTTGCCCCATTTTGTTAGGAAGACATCTTTCTTTTTCCATCTTTTCCCATGTTTTTAATAGTATGTGGATGTATGTTTTGAACTCTTTACCTATTAGTAATGAAATTTATGGTTGTTTTTAGTACATCTTTTGTAACACCTCGTGTCACTCCCCGAGCTACACCCTAGATGTGGCTGACACTGGAGAACCATTGTTGATCCTCAAGAGAACCTTGGTTTGGCTGGCTACTTAGCGGAAGACTTACTCAAGAAAAATTAAGCTTTAAAACATAATTTGAATTCAAAGTCTCAAAACTTCTCAAAACTCAAACTATCTCAAAATAGTGTACTCAAAATTATCTCAAAATACTCTAAATATAATGATACATTGTCAAAATAGTTCAAAGGAAATACTGACAGAAACTCAACATTAACTATCTGTGAAACCTTTATAGTTCAACATGGATGTCGGGACAAGAACCACGACACCTCAAAACTACTAAACTGAAAGACAAGAGTGGATTCCTTCGAAATTCAACGAAGGCTCACCAAAGCTAGCAAGAATCACAAAGTGATCTTAACGGAGCCCCTATTGATAAACTTGGACACCTATATTTGCATCATAGAAAGATGAAGGTCTAATGACATTATTACATTTAATGTACGAGTATGTAATAAAGGTGAATGAATAAATAACTGAACTAATAAGGTTGGAAGAATACTCATCTCAACTCAGCTCAATAAAAAGCAATAATAAGAGACAAAATATTTAAATCTTCATAAATAAAAGATGATAACTCAACAATGTATATAAAAATACAATAGATTACTCTTTACTCTTATTTGGGAGATTTTATAACTGACAACCATCACTATGAGATACGTGATAATACAAAGTCTCACTCATGCTACTAGAATTATCCTATACCTTGTCTGGCTATAGATCACCTCAAATAAGTGGATCCACTAAAGCTCTTCTATAAAGCAATAAGGAGTCATCTAAAAAGTATGATATTTTACCCATGTTGGCTACATGGCTTATGAGGAATGTGAGTTGTCTGAACTCATCCTTATACCAGTTCTCAATACTACTCCTGATAAATATATATATTGATGCTCAAATGTATTAAACATACACTTTTTCAATTTGAGGTAATTGTTCAAAATATCCTTTTCAGAGAAGTAACTGCTCTAAAATATATCTGAACTCATTAACTCATTTAGAAATCAAAGTTTCTCTTCTCTCAATGTAAAAATGATACATTCAGAGCCATTAAAGTTCTCTTAGAACTCTTGAAATAACATGTATTTAGGTTGTATTCATGAAAACTATATCCAAAATCATATTGTAATTTGATCGTTGATGACTCGGGAAGTCATACTTCATAAACACGAATGGCATATCTAGATGCAATACTGCTTAAACATTAATGGCATACTCGACTGTCATACTAATCATGAATCGTACTTCTTTTCTCAATGTGAAAATAGTACTTCTGGAACTACTTGTGTTCCCTTAAACTCTTCTCAAAACTCATCTTTGTTTTCTCAGAAAATCAGCTTAAGACCATTGTTTGGTTAAAAAGATTTTCAATAATAACTAAATAAATGTTTAATTATAACTGCACAATAGGGTTTATGCTGAAAAATGGACATGAACAATAAACTCGAGAATCTTAATGCAAGATATAGTTACTTAATAATCAGGAAATAGAATTTTGAACTCAACAACGAAACTCATCTCAAGAATTATCAAAATTAAGGATGTAACCCTAGATTATTCTTTACTGATATAAAGTAGATGTAGGAGTGAGGACGAACTCAGTCCATCACTATGATAGTCTTACATACCTATAAGAACAAAGTTCTTGTAAAAGTTTGAAGAAGAACTTGATTGGAAGACTTGAAACCCTAGCTTTTGTCTTCGTTGCTATTTTCTTGGATATGAAGAGTGGAGAAGAATCTTGGATTGAAACCTTAGGATTATTGAAGGGAATCTTGAACTTGGAGCCTTTTGATGTTGAGAAGTTGGAAAAATCCTTCTTGGTGTTCTTGATCTTTGGAAGAATGAGAATTGGGGATTTTGAGAGTTGTTATATGTATAATGATGGTATAAGATTGTAAGATGGACCTAGGCAAGTTAATTTGTGGTAAAAGTTTAAGAATACCCTTCTAGGAACATAAGAAAACCTTAAAAATCAATGAAAATGACATTTTAATGAATCCTATCAATCAAATCGGCAATCTGGAGGTCTCCTCACCAAATATACTCATCACATTGTCCATTTAGACGTTAGATAATCCAAATGGACAAAATATTAAGGTTTTTGGGACAATTCAGCGATTCGCCAACCCATTTGGCGGATCGCCAATTGAGCAGGCGAGTTCACCCAATTTCCCAGCCCGGGTATATTCTAGTAAAACAACCATAAATTTTTAATTTGAAATTGGAACAAGGCAAACCCAGCGGTGTTGGAAAGAAGACTCATAGACCTTTAATTTGATAGATCATAAGCCACCCAAATCATTATATGCTTAGAGATATGAGTGTTTGAAGTTGACCTTTATATGAACTCATGAGAGAACTTAGCCAATACGAATGCTTTCAACTTTGCTTGGTGTTTAAGGTCCCTTATGTCTCTAGATAACTTTAGATACACTTGATACACTTTTTAAAAGACCTTAAAACATATGAGCAAGTCATACATTACCCGATTCAAGCACATAAGCTTACGACGAATGATTTAAATTTTAAGAGTAGAGTTGTGAGTCGCTACAAAATGATTTGGGTCTTAGCTTATAAATTTTTGGGGTGTTACAATTTCTCTCTCTTGGGATCATTCATCCTTGAATGACAACTGAACTGAGCATGGAAAGGAAATAAGTTACTCTTACTATCTTTTTGACTTCTTAATTTTCCTACTAACATAGGTGGAACTGATTCATACTAAGAGTTTGGAACTGTGTATAGAACATATGTTACAAACAGTATGGGTTTGAACATAGTCACACTCTATCTATAGTTATTTGACATGAAACGAGGTGTCTGGGCACAAAGTAAGAATAGGACTACTAGGCCTTAAGAAATACAATTCCTAGCTTTCAAGCCTAGCAACACGTTTAAACCATGCCCTCCTTTATGAATACCGCACCTCATTACCTGCAACTCATAACTCCCATAAGGGTTTATGACTATTCTTACCAAGGTCTATGCTATCATACGGCTTTCTAACTTAACTTCTTTTTCTGGTCGTTCCGCTCTGTCGATCGATGGTAGTATAAGAGATCTGTAACCCCCCGAAATTTTTTACATAATGGTTCCTGGAACCGATTATTTTCACAGATCTGCAACAATAAAAAAGCCGATTTGAGATCGTTTATCCAGGAAAGGCAACATCTATCGCAAACCTTCAACTCGTAAACTACATGCTCTTACTATGTTCAATCCTAACTATAAGTCACAAGGTGCTAAACATGAGATGTTTATACTAATCTAAACCACAAGATTCAAGTTTTATACCTCTATAGGGAATCTCATCCCAAGAATACTACTCTTTACTACAACATTCAACCAACCTCGAGTCCTAATCAAGAACAACCTAATGCATTATGCATTCATCCACATTTTATTAACAGCTCATTCAAGCCTAGAACTATAACCACTCCATGGACTCCTACTATCCAATCTTTCTAAGAACTCCTCATTCTCTCGTCACCTCTACTAATAGGAAACCAACTAATAATCTCATTTACTATTACTAATCGTAAAACCTCATCTCTTTGTTCCTCCATATTTATATGCTTAGATGGAATAATCACACCACTACTACAACAACAAGAAACATCAATCCGTTTTTATCTATCATCACACAACTGCTATTAACAACATCATTCTCCAAATTCATGAAAAGGATCAAAGAAAGAGCTAAGAGTGAAAGATCATACACTATTCACTTAAGAAATCTTATATAAGAATATGCATGACATAACATTATATTGCTAGCCATTGAGAGTAAATCATGAATATTTTAGACTGAGCATGAGACGTGAGTGCTTAGATAAATAGGTTCACATCAAGAGGTTGATATCTATAACTCTATAGAGTAAGATTAAAATCAATGGGCAAAATGCTTTGTCCCTCATAGTGGGACTGAGTATAGATGTGAATCTATCTGAAGTGAATGAGCATAGGTCATAAACACAGTTTTGATATCAGAGGCATCAACTGAATGTTTTAATGACTGAACTTTGAGGAATATGCTAGATTATGAATGGATTTATATATCACTAAAACTCTTTCGAAATACATCACTATCTGATTCACCACACTTGACTTGTTTTCTCATCTTATCATCTCCTTCTTAGGTCTGAAACCGACACTTTAAAGCTATGAATCTATTCCATCATCTCTAAACTAGTCTACATTAGCTTAACTATAATACTCAATAAAGGCTTATCTCATGGCTATTGAACTTTTCATGTGCAGGTACTAGGGTTCCTTCTAAGAACTCTTTCTAAGATACTTCTCTTAACCTCTTCTTATTGGCTAATAAAGACACTTAGTCTAACTTTAAATAGTCTGACTTCTCCTTCTTAGTCTACTAATACTGCCTAAGTTCATATCTACTGATAAGAATCGGGTTACCAAAATAAACAAGAAAATAATGCGGAAGCGAATTTATAAAGATTAAAGACAGAAATTGAAAGATATGTGAAATTCAAGAATAAAATCACCAATTTCAAATTAAAGTGCTAAGAACCCTAATTGATCTTAGTATTCAAAATTAGCAGATTAAGATTAATTATGATACTAATAGAGTCAATTCAAGAAATAAGATCAATAGTGATCTAAACCCCTATTACGAAGAAATTAGAGACGACAATTAGTATAAGACTAATCACCTTCTTTAATTTACGAATAGAAACCAAAGATATCAAATTAAGAATTAATCTTACCTCTTAAAGAATCGTTCTTATAAGGTTGTAAGATAAATCCATAGTCACCACACACAAAGGTGTAAAGAAGAGAAACCTCTCAAATAATATTAATCATGTCCCCCTTAAAATAATAAAATCAACCCCTATATATAGGGAAAACCTATCCCAAATAGAATAGGATTTACATCCTACTTTTATGGAAACTTTAAACTAGGTAACTTTTAAACTAGGAAACTTTAAACTAGGAAAACAGGAAAACAGGAAACTTTTTAAACTAGGAGAACTTTAAAATAAAGGTTTTTAAACTAGGAAACTTTGACTAAACTTTGACTTTAACCATTCAGCTTTTTGGACTCTTTTATTGGGCTTCGTGTGACCCAATCTTCTTTCTTTTGGGCTTGAATTTGGACACCTCTTTCGTGATAAACATATTCTTGATTTTGTATTGAAGTCCGTCAATTTTAGTACAAGTAGGCTGATGTGGATGCTATCAGCTACCTAAATGGAGGAAACTTGAACTATATTTAAGAGGCTCATCATTGGCGATACATGATCCCTTTGACCAAACTCTTAAGGGTAATAAATAATTCTTACATCACCCTACTCCACATTGAAAACTCAAATATATTATCTAGGCATACATGAAAATTATAAACTTAATTAGGATCTTGTCTGACTACATGTAATCTCGAGTACACCTCTTAATGCTTTTGCTAATCTAATGACTTAGCCATACTCTATCGCTCTCATCTAAGAGTCATAATTCCACACTTGTACCACTCATATTTATCAAAAAGTAACACCTAAACTTCTCACCTACTTTATGTCTGCAGCACCTCGAAACCATACTTAGAAAATGCAGTAGAAAATCACCTGAACCAGGGAACCACGGCAGGGTTCACGGATCATGATAGGGTCCACGGTCCATTGACCTGCCCATGGACTTCAGCACCTTCCAGCCAGGGTGGACTACAGAGCTCTTCACGGGTCGTGAACCACCTCACGGACCGTACTGGCACTCGTGGTCGCTAGGAAGAGACCACTTGGCCTATATATCAAACTATGGGACCCTTCACGGGTCGTGGTCCTGAAGACGGGCCATGGTGGCGCCCATGAAAGGCCACCCCTCGACCATCAGCTACTAGACCAGGACCACGACCAGCTCCATGGTCCATGGTTTGTTTGACGGGCCGTCAGAGTGGTCATAGTCAGTTGCGTCAAATTTTTAAGTAGGGTCATTTTGGTATTTTCCCCTATGCGTTGGACACCTAAACTACGTCTTTTAAACCCTAAACTATGTGGTTTTGGTTAGTTTTAGCCTAGAAAAAAATTAGAACTTACCCTAATCAATCATTTACCAAAGTTAAGCAAAACTTAGAACAAATTAGAGAGAAAACTCAAGCAACCCTCCAAGAAAACACAACAAGGTTTTCATCAGTTCCAATCCCAAAATTGAAATATTTCTCCGTGAATTTCATCACCAGGTATGTGGGATTTCACTAGTGGGTTCCTTTCACCCATTAGGTCCCTAGAATTCAGTCAGATTCTTGATTACCTTAATAATATCTAGACTTAGGGTTTCTAGAATTTCAGCAGATCATTATGAATTAGTTACTTTAATGTTCCATATCAAATTACTATGATTTTAGTATTGTTTTGCATAGAATTCTTCATGAATTCAGAACTTGAGCTATGTAGTTCTTTTAGTTCATGAATTACACATGCTAGGTCAGATATTACAGATATACATGCCTCAGATTGAATGTTTCATTATCAGTATATTAATGTCACATTTTTTGTTAGCATGTCAGTATTTTGAGCTATCTATTATTACAGAAATTCAATCATAAATTGTTAATTTCATAAACAATTGGGAGTAGCTTAATACCGATTGGTCTAGGATCAATCTCCCTCAAGTCCCAGAACTATGTGACCCGTAGGTTGTAAGTCCCCTCTGTGGACATCATTTCAGTGATCACGCTAGTCATGCCTTTATACCTCTGGCAGGGTATATTGGGTCCTCTCGATGGGGCATATACATCGGACTCCACATTTAGCTCATGTGGTTTTATGTCGGTTATTATTAGCTCCCTTACTGTCATATTTTATTGCATTGACCATGTTATAAGTTACAATCAGATTTCAGTCTCAACATGTTATAAACTTGGTCATTTGATTCAGTCATTTCATGTTCAGTATTCTCAGTTTAGCATCATGCTTATCTATTATCATTACTCAGATATATGTTTCGGTCCAGTTATGTTATTGTTCAGTTTTATTCTATCATACATGCTCATTACCTTTCAAGTACTGACGCATACTCTGCGCTACATCTTCTCGTGATGTAGGTTTAGGTTCTCATCTTCCAGGTCACGCATAGATCGGTTCCTGATCTTTAGTTCAGCAGCATCAATGGTGAGTCCTCATTCTTCAAGGACGATTGACATGATTATCTTCCTTTGTTTTTAGTCTTTAGTTTTCAGTATTTGCTAGATCTAGCTGGGGCATGTCCCAGCATTTCTAGTCAATAGAGGCTTTATTTCAAACATAGTTAGAATCAGCTTTAGTATTTGAGTTTGCCTTTTCAGTTGTTGTTAAACTCTCAGTTTTATATATTCAGACAGTATTGGGTATTCCCCATCATTTTAGTTTATCTTATGATTTAGCTTTCGCATAGTATTTTCTTACTCCAGTTTATTTAGTATGTTTATGATATGCCAGAAAGGTTAGCTTGGGGTCACTCGTGATCCTAGGTCCCGTGTCCGCGTCCTGGGGGTAGCTTTGGGGCTTGACAAACTTGGTATCAGAGCACTAGGTTTAAGAGTCTTAAGATGTCTAAAAAGCCGCACTACGTAGAGTCCTTTTCATGGGTGTGAAGTGCACCACATCTAATGAAAAGGAGGTTGCAAAGTGTTTCAGGAAACTTCATTTTCTTGTAACTCTTATCGTGCGTAAGGTATGATCCCTCTCTAATACATCGTTATGCGCTATCAGATCATGCCTCTTTGTAGAACTTATGGAAAGAATGTGAATGCACGCAATGCTAATGCAGCTCCTCCAGTCCCAGATCAGGAAGTTTCTAATGTTGAGTTTTGAAATGCTATTCAACTTTTGGCTCAGAGTGTGACCAACCAGAACAACCAGTAGGTTCTAGTTCCTACAAATGCTAGTGGTGGATCAGTGGTAACCAGGGTTCGCGATTTTGTTAGGATGAATGCGCCTGAGTTCTTAGGATCGCAGATTGGTAAGGATGCCCAAAACTTCATATATCAGGTCAAGAAGATCTTTAGGGTGATGCAACTGACAAGTAATGATAGGGTAGAGTTAGAATCCTATCAACTTAAGGACGTAGCTCATATCTGGTATACTCAATGGAAGGAGAACAGGGGCACAGATGCAGATCCTATCACTTGGGAATGCTTTAGTGAGACTTTTCTGGACAGGTTCTTCCCAAGAAAGTTGAGGGAGGCAAAAGCTCAGGAGTTCATGAATTTGAGGCAGGGTAGTATGATAGTCTAAGAGTATGGACTCAAGTTCACCAAACTCTCCAGGTATGCTCCTCACAAGGTTGTCGATTCCAAGGCTCAAATGAACAAGTTTCTGTATGGGGTATCCGACCTAGTGAAAACAGAGTGTAGGAATGCTATGTTACTGGAAAACATGAACATCTCTAGGCTCATGACTCATGCTCAGCAGTTTCAGGGAGATAAATTTAGGGAACAGGCTAAGGAGATAAGCTCATGCTCAACTATGAGTACTCTCAACAGAAATCGGGTGGTGGAAATCGCTCGCAGTTTCAGCAAAAGTCTTTAGCTCCAGCACCTTCATCAGCTAGTGTTCCATCCTCTAAGTTCTGAAATGATCAGAAAGGTAAGGCATCAGGCTCTAAGTCTCAAGGTAGTATTTCAGGCACTAGAACCTACCCAACTTGTCCAAAGTGTGGTAAGAACCATCCGGGCGAGTGTCTTGCAGGAAAAGAAAGATGTTTTAGATGTGGTCAGTCTGGTCACAGGTTGAGAGATTGTCCTTCTTCCAAAACAGGATCAAGAGGGAAATAATAGTAGGGCTCATTCTACAACTTCAGCAGCACTAGGAGGCTGCCTGACTCAGCAGGGTAACTCATCTGGTACATGTGGCAGACAATGCCAAAATAGGTTGTATGCTCTCCAGGCTCGCCAAGATCAAGAAGATTCTCCTGATGTAGTTACTGGTATGTTACGAGTCTCTGACTTAGATGTTTATGCTTTGTTAGATCCAAGGGCTACTCTTTTCTTTGTAACTCCTTATGTAGCAGGCAACTTCAATGTTAGTCTAGAAACTCTCTCAGAACCCTTCTCAGTCTCTACTCCAGTCGGTGACCCAGTTATAGCTAGACGAGTATACATAAATTGCCCTGCCACAGACTCTCAGAAATTCACCTCAGCAGATCTTGTAGAGTTAGAAATAGTAGACCTCGATATCATTCTAGGCATGGAATGGTTACATTCTTGTTATGCCTCGGTCGATTGTAGAATTGGGATTGTTCATTTTCAGTTTCAAGACGAACCAATCTTAGAATGGAAGGGTGGTAACTTAGTGTCTACGGATCGATTCATTTCTTACCTTTAGGCCAGAAAGATGATCTCTAAGGGTTATCTCTATCATCTAGTTTGGGTTAAGGATTCAAGCTCCAAAACCCCAACTCTTGAGTTAATTCCAGTAGTCAATGAGTTCCTAGAATTATTTCCAGAAGATCTTCTCAGTTCCCCCCGAAAGGGAAATCAACTTTGGAATTGATCTCCTTCCAGATACTTAGCCTATTTCTATTCATCTTTACATAATGGCTCCAGCTGAGTTGAAGGAATTGAAAGAGCAATTGAAAGACCTTCTAAATAAGGGTTTCATCAGACCCAGTGTTTCCCCATAGGGTGCACCAGTGTTGTTCTTGAAAAAGAACGATGGTTCTCTCAGAATGTGCATGGACCTTAGGTAGTTGAACAAAGTCACAATAAAAAATAAGTACCATATCCCTAAGATTGATGACTTGTTTGACCAACTTCAGGGTGCTAGTTATTTCTCAAAGATAAACCTCAGATCCGATAATCATCAACTCAGAGTTAGAGATAGTGACATCCCAAAAACAACCTTTAGGACTCAGTATAGTCACTATGAATTTGTAGTTATGTCATTTGGACTAACCAATGCTCCTGCAACTTTCATGGATTTGATGAACAGAGTGTTCAAGCAGTATTTGGACTTGTTTTTTATTGTCTTTATTGATGATATCATCATTTACTCTAGGAATGAGGAAAACATGCGACTTATATGAGGGTTGTCCTGCAAACTCTCAAAGATCGCCATTTATTCGCTAAGTTCAGTAAATGTGAGTTTTGGTTGCAATCTGTTGCTTTCCTTGGTCATATTGTGTCTAGCAAAGAGATTTGAGTGGATTCTCAGAAAATAGAAGCAGTAAAACAATGGCCCAGACCTACCTCTCTTATATATATCAAAAGTTTCTTGGGTTTGGTTGGTTATTACAGAAGGTTCGTGGAAGGATTTTCATTCGTAGCCTCTCCATTGACTAAGTTAACTCAGAAAAAGGTTAAGTTTCAGTGGTCGGATGATTGTGAGAAACATTTCGCAAAATTGAAAACTAGGTTGACTATAACTCCCATTTTGACTCTACCAAAGGGTTCAGACGGTTATGTTATCTATTGTGATGCGTCTAGAGTCGGCCTAGGTTGTGTGTTGATGTGGTGAGGTAAGGTTATAGCATATGCTTCTAGGCATCTTAAGGTGCATGAGAAGAATTATCCAACTCATGACCTCGAGCTTGCAGCAGTAGTGTTTGCACTTAAGATTTGGAGACATTACTTGTATGGAGTTCACGTAGATGTGTTCATAGACTATAAGAACCTTCAGTATGTGTTCACCCAGAAAGAGTTGAATCTTTGTCAGAGAAGATGGCTTGAGTTCCTCAAAGATTATGATATGAGTGTGCATTACCATCCTTGTAAGGCCAATGTAGTAGCAGATGCACTTAGTAGACTATCTATGGGCAGTGTAGCACATGTTGAGGAAGAAAGAAAAGAGCTAGCAAAGGATGTTCACAAGCTTGCTCGCTTAGGAGTTATCCTTATGAGCATATCGGATGGTGATGTAACAGTTCATAATGGGTCAAAATCTTCATTGGTAGTGGAGGGTAAGGAAAAGCAAGACAGTGATCTTATATTACTTCAGTTGAAGGGTGCAATTTATCAACAGAAAGTTGAGATTTTCTCCTAAGGGGGAGAGGGTATGCTTCGCTATCAGGGTTGATTATGTGTTCCTAAGGTGGGTGATTTGAGGCAGTAGATTCTTGAAGAAGCCCATAGTTACAGATATTCTATTCGTCCAGGTGCCACTAAGATATACTGTGATCTGCGGGAAGTCTTTTGGTGGAATGGTATAAAGAAGGATATAGCGGATTTTATGGTAAAGTGCCCTAATTGAAGGTAGAACATCATAAACCAGGAGGTATGACTCAAGAGATCAACATTCCTACTTGGAAGTGGGAAGTGATCAACATGGACTTCATTACAGGTTGATAGAGTTGCTAAGTCTGTGCACTTTTTGGTTGTTAAGACTACAAATTCGGCGGAGGACTACGCCAAGATTTAATTAATGAGATATTTAGGTTGCATGGGGTTCATTTGTCTATCATCTCAGATAGAGGTCCTCAGTTTACCTCTCATTTCTGGAAGTCTTTTTCAGAAAGGTCTTGGTACTCAGGTTAATCTGAGCACAACATTTCATCCACAGACGGATGGTCAGGCAGAGCGTACCATTCAGACCTTATAAGACATGTTGAGAGCTTGCGTGATCGATTTCAAGGGTAGTTGGGATAATCACCTTATTCTAATAGAGTTTGCCTACAATAATAGCTACCATTCCAGCATTCAGATGGCCCCTTATGAGGCATTGTATGGGAGTAGATGTAGATCTCCAGTTGGTTGGTTTGAAGTAGGTGAAGCAACATTGATAGGGCCAGATTCAGTTCATGATGCTATGGAGAAAGTGCAACTCATTATAGATAGACTTAAGACAACCCATAGTCGCCAGAAGTCGTATGCAGATGTAAAGAGAAAGGACTTATAGTCCCAAGTTGATGATTGGGTTTTTCTGAAAGTGTCACCTATGAAGGGGGTGATAAGATTTGGAAAGAAAGGGAAGCTCAGTCCTAGATATGTAGGCCCTTACAAGATTTTGAATTGAGTTGGTAAAGTGGCTTATGAGTTATAGTTGCCAACATAACTAGCAGCAGTGCATCCGATTTTACACATTTCGTTATTGAAGAAGTGTATGGGTGATCCAGTATCTATTGTACCTTTAGAAAGTGTGGCTGTGAAGGATAGTCTCACTTATGAGGAGGTACCAGTTGAAATCCTTGATCGTCAGGTTCGAAGGTTAAGAAACAAAGAAATCGCTTCAATTAAGGTTTTGTGGAGGAATCAGTCCGTAGAGCGAGCTACTTGGGAAGCAGAAGCAACCATGAAGGCCAAGTATCCACATCTTTTTCCTTCCAATTTCATTCCAACTTGAGATAATAGTTCCTCTCTAGTTTTTCCGTTATTTATGCATAACTTCAGTCTTAGTATCATTTTCCTTCAGTTATACTTGCATTTTCAAGCGTAATCGCATGTTCTTAGTTTCAGTTTCTTGTACTTAGTGGTAGGGTTGCAGCTTTTTCCCTCCCTATCCAACCAGTTTAGACTTCATTCGAGGACGAATGTTCCCAAGGGGGAGATATTACAACACCTCGAAAACCAGACTTAGAAAATGCAGCAGAAAATCACCTGGACTAGGGAACTATGGCAGGGTTCACGGATCGTGATAGGGTCAACGGTCCGTTGACCTGCCCATGGACTTCAGCACCTTCCAGCCGAGGTGGACCACGGAGCCCTTCACAGGCCGTGGACCACCTCACGGACCGTACTGGCACTCGTGGTTGCCAGGCAGAGACCACCTGGCCCAGACGTCAGACCACGGGACCCTTCACGGGTTGTGGTCCTGACGACGGGCCGTGGTAGCGCCCGTGAAAGGCCACCCCTCGACCAGCAGCTATTGGACCAGGACCACGACTAGCTCCATGGTCCGTGGTCCGTTTGACGGCCCATTAGAGTGGTCGTGGTCAGCTGCGTCAGATTTTTAAGTAGGGTTGTTTTGGTCTTTTCCCCTATACGTTGGACACCTAAACTACGTTGTTTAAACCCTAAACTACGTGGTTTTGGTCAGTTTTAGCCTAGAAACAAATTTAGAACTTACCCTAATCAATCATTCACCAAAATCAAGCGAAACTTTGAGCAAATTAGAGAGAAAAGTTTAGCAGCCCTCCAAGAAAACGTAACAAGGTTTTCATCGGTTCCATCCCCGAAATCGAAAGATTTCTCCGTGAATTTTGTCACCAGGTATGTGGGATTTCACTAGTAGGTTCCTTTCACCCATTAGGTCCCTAGAATTCAATCAGATTCTTGATTTCCTTAATAATATCTAGACCTAGGGTTTCTAGAATATCAGTAGATCATTATGAATTAGTTACTTTGATGTTCTATATCAGAGTAGTATGATTTTAGTATTGTTTTGCGTAGATTCCTTCTTGAATTCAGAACCTTAGCTATGTAGTTCTTTTAGTTCATGAATTACACATGCTAGGTCAGATATTACAGATATACATGCCTCAGATTTGAATGTTTCATTATCAGTATATTAATGTCGCATTTTCCGTTAGCATGTCAGTATTTTGAGCTATCCAGTATTACAGAAATTCAATCATAAATTGTTAATTTCATAATCAATTGGGAGTAGCTTAATTCCGAGTGAACTAGGGTCAGTCACCCTTAAGTCCCAAAACTACGTGTCCTGTAGGTTGTAAGTCCCCTATGTAGGCATCATTTCAATGATCACGCCAGTCATGCCTCTATGCCTCTGGCAGGGTATATTGGGTCTTCTTGATGGGGCATATACATCGGATTCCATATTTAGCTCATGTGGTTTAATGTCGGTTATTATTATCTCCCTTACAGTCAGATTCTATTGCATTGACCATGTTATCAGTTACAGTTAGATTTCAGTCTCAGTATGTTATAAACTTGGTCATTGCATTCAGTCATTTAATGTTCAGTATTCTCAGTTTAGCATCATGCTTATCTCTTATTATTGCTCAAATATATGCTTCGGTTCAGTTATGTTATTGTTCAGCTTTACTCTATCATACATGCTCAGTACCTTTCAAGTACTGACGCATACTTTGCGCTACATCTTCTCGTGATGTAGGTTCAGGTTCTCAACTTCCAGGTCACGCATAGATCGGTTCCTGATCTTTAGTTCAGCAGCATCAGTGATGAGTCCATATTCTTCAAGGACGATTGACATGATTATTTTCCTTTGCTTTAAGTCTTTAGCCTTCAGTATTTGCTAGATCTAGCTGGGTCATGTCCCAGCATTTCTAGTCAGTAGAGGCTTTATTTCAGACATAGTTAGAATCAACTGTAGTATTTCAGTTTGACTTTTCAGTTGTTGTTAAACTCTCAGTTTTTATATATTCAGACGGTATTGGGTATTTCCCATCATTTCAGTTTATCGTATGATTTAGTTGTCGCATAGTATTTTCTTACTCCAAATTATTTAGTATGCTTATGATATGCTAGTAGGGTTAGCTTGGGGTCACTCGTGATCTTAGGTCCCGTGTCTGCATCTTGGGGTAGCTTCAAGGCGTGACAATGTCAAACCTACTAGTTTAGATCTCAAAACTAACATCATCACCCTCATATTGCCATCCTTTTTATTCATGACACTCATCTCAAATTCAATCTTAGTGTCTAGTAATTAAAAAATATCAATACAATTTCTCACATACTATACTAACTTACGACCACTAGATAAAATTAAGAACACTCATCCACTAAGACCTCATGACAAGTAGTCCATCTTTATCTCCCAATCTATCTATTTACAGATTACCGTCACATTCCTTTTTACAACTTAAGTACTATTTACCCTTTCCTTATACATGATTACCTAATTAGTTCTATAACCCTCTGAATACCATGGGACTCTCCCTTAAAAAACCATAAGCCTAGCTTAGGTCTATCACCTCATAAATACTTTGTTTTTTATTCAACACCTATACTTGGTCATCACTAATACCATGTTACATCGACATAAACTCCCTTCTAGACAAAATATACTCTAACTCATCCTGAATAGTAACTAATCTTCTACCTCTATCATGAAATTCATACAAAATTATTATTCATTAGTCTACACATAAAGGAAAACTCTTCATTAATGACTTACTAGGTACATGACTGCAACTATTCACTTTACTTAGTCACTATCCCCATTTCTTAGGTTACTCCACCTCTAAATACATACTCTAACTATGGGCACTTCTACTATTACTAGCTCATAATATCACAAATCGCATGATCTTTCGGATAAGAAAATATCGCCCAAGCATTCTAAAACATACTTCCCTCATAAGGGTCTCACCTGAAACAAGGTTTAGAAAAGAGAGTTTGGAGTACATCTCGCTTTTAGCTTGAACGTATGAATCATATAAATAAGTGTGCATTCTTTCAAATCTAAACACTTAAGTTCACTCTCAGGCTTCTCCCAACCCCCTATGCAGTCTCATGATTTTTTGTAGACTTTTGCTAAGAGTAACACATCGATAAGGATTTGGGCTTTGCTTTTCAACCACCTTGAGTATGAGGGGTCGTCAAAAGAATTTGAGAAACACACGAGGTTTGAATAAGTTCCTTATGACACAGTTCAATTACACGATTTAGAGTATGAAAAAGAGAAACTTTTCTTAAATGTCTATAGTCCCTCATTTATAGAAGTGGGGCCCTCACAACCACAAATAAGATCTTACTGGCATGGCTTCATAGACACCCTAGGACACTTGAACTATGTGCTATGATACCAAGTTTGTCACACCTCAAACCTACACCCTAGATGTGGTTGGCACTCAAGAAATATTGTTGATCGTCAAGTAAACCCTTGACCTGATTGACTACTTAACAGAAGACTAACTCAAGAAAATTTAAGCTTTAAAACATAATTTAAATTCAAAAGTCTCAAAACTCAAACTATCTCAAAATAGTATACTCAAAATTGTCTAAAAATACTCTGAAAATAATGATACATTGTCAAAATTGTTCAACGGAAATACTGACCGAAACTCAACACTAACTATCTATGAAGCCTCTATAGTTCAACATGGATTTCAAGAGAAGAACCACAACACTTCAAAACTACTTAACTAAAAGATAAAAGTGGAGTCCTCTTGAATGCAACGAAGGCTCACCAAAGCTAGCAAGAAGTGCAAAAATAATTTTGATGGAGCTCTTGTTGATGTTCCTAAACACCGATATCTTCATCATTGAAAGATGTAGGTCAAATGGCATCAGTACATTGAATGTACGAATATGTAATAAAGGTGAATGAATAAATAACTGAACTGATAAGGCTAGAACAATACTTACCTCAACTAAATACAAATCAATAATAAGAGATGAACTATTTAAAGCTTCATAAATAAATGTTGCTAATTCAAGGATGTATATAAAAATATAATAAATTACTCTTTACTCTTATTTGGTGAGATTCTTTAACCGACAACCATCAATATGAGCTACGTGATGATACAATGTCTCGCCAATGCTATCAGAACTTTCCTATATCTTGTTGGAGTATAAAACACCTCAACTAAGTGGATCTGCTAAAGCTCTGCTCGAAAGCAATAAAGAGTCATCTAAAAAGAATGATCATTTACCTCTATTGGCACATGGTTTATGAGGAACATGAGTTGTCTGAACTCATCTCAATATCGGTGCTCAAAACTACTCCTTATAAATAAATATACTCATTCTCAAATGTATAAAACATATTCTTTCTCAATTTGAGGCATTTGCTCAAAATATCCTCTTAAATATTAATTAGTAGAAAAAATATATATATCAAAATAAATAAACAAATAAAAAGAAAAAGTATAACCTAGAAGAATAGTTAATTTCTAAGTCCCCGGCAACGGCGCCAAAAACTTGTTGCTTCCAATTGCACACGCAAGTGTACGAGGTCGCACAAGTAATATAGTGGCTCTTAAAAGAACCGGATTATCGAACCCAAAGGACTTGTCAATTAATTGTTCTTACTAAATTATATTAATTCTAATTATTTATTTAGGAGGAGGATTTCAAAATATGAATATATTAACTAAACTAAAAATAAAGATAAAATAACTAAAAAGCAATTAACTAAGAAAAGATAGAGGTTTACACAATCAATGAATGAATTGATCTAGGATTATAATTTAACTAACAATCATGTTTAAAATCAATTTCATCAACTTATTTGATTATCTAGTTATTGATTCACAGGGTTAAATGTATGATCATGGTCTCCCGACCTCTAATCGCCTACGATAAATGACAACCTAACTACATTGTTGAGCGGGGATAGGTTGGACCAAGTACCAATCATTACGATTTCTTCCTGTATAGTGACCAAACATGGTTTCTAGGTATATCTAGACAAATTAACCCTAATTATTAAGAGAAAATCATGCTCCTTATATTTCACGTTCTATCCTCTTATTCCTCTCCCGAGTTCAATTCGGACAATATGTTTATTTCAATGGTAATCAAGCATCAAAATAGTAATCACAAGAATATAAGAACAACTAATATGATAAACAAATCATGCCGAATCAAAATCACTAAACAATCATATTGTAAGTAAATATTATCCAAGAACGAGAAGTTTAACTCCACATAGACATAGAGCAATTATAACCCATCATTCAAAGAAAAGATGTAAAATAAATAAAAGAGAAAGAAAAAATAAAACCCTAAATCAAAAGTTATTTT
This sequence comes from Solanum acaule, assembly GCA_036250505.1. NCBI lineage: Eukaryota > Viridiplantae > Streptophyta > Magnoliopsida > Solanales > Solanaceae > Solanum > Solanum acaule. Next base: position 2,163 of record JAJOOR010021383.1, on the reverse strand, counting down.
CTACATTCATCCTCCCCTTAATAATTATTCTTATGGACTATATTTATAGATGTAGGAAACCCTGACTAAAATAATTGAGTCCAAAATAAATTGGGAACCCAAAACCTTGACGGAATTGGATTCCACTTCCGAACGCTGGTTCACCGCCTCAAACTTCAGTGCTGCCTTCAGATTCTGACACGTGGCCATCAGTTTAATTGCAATTCTCCTTCTTTTTTCGGCAGTTAATATGTTTATATATTATTATATTAAATTTAATCTATTAAGCTGTCTGCTTGATTTCCTTCTATAATCTTCTTTGTTTTAGCTTCAAACTTCTTCATCTTTACATCAATTTACTCCTACAAATAAAATATACTATTTAGCACAATTCATAAAATTTATTCTCAAAAAAGACAAATATAAATAATAAATGTAAGGTAAATAATGATTAAAAATATGTATTTTGGCCTCACATCAAGAGGTAACTGCTCTAAAATATCTGTGTACTTATCAACTCATTTAGAAATCAAAGTTTCTCTTTTTCCAATATAAAAATATATATTTGGAACCATTAAAGTTTCCTTAAAACTATTGAAATAACTGTATTTAGGTTGTAATCATGAAAGCTATATCTGAAATTATATTGTGATATGATCATTGATGACTCGGGAAGTCATACTGCATAAACATTGATGGCATATCTAGATGCCGTACTGCTTTAACATTGATGGCATACTCGAGTGTCATACTAATCATGAATCGTATTTCTTTTCTCAATATGAAAATAGTACTTTTGGAACCATTTGTGTTCCCTTAAACTCTTCTCAAAACTCATCTTTTCTTTCTCAGAAAATAAGTTTAAGACAATTGTTTGGTTGAAAATATTCTCAACATTAACTAAATAAATGCTTAATATTGAGACTCAAGTCTTGGATTGACTATTTGATTAAATTGAGGCAAGTGACTTTTTAAGCCTTGTAAAACTTGTAGAATCTTGTATTTCCCTTTGTTGTATGTGTGTTGGGGGTAATGTAAATGAGGTGATGGGTTAAATTATACCACCCGATTGATTTTAATGAATAAAAAAGGGAATTAATGAAAAGACAACGTGTTGATCATAATACTTTGTGAATTTTCCTTATTATGAACCCTAATGTGTTGATTGATGAAATGCTTGATGGGATTATTGCGAGCTTGAATTGCTTGATTTATTGTCTCTTCCTTATGGTGTGAAATTTCTTATTTTCATTGATTTATATGCACCGTGATGACACATATGATGGTTATTGATGTCGAGGCCATTACCTGCAAGTGTTATTGATGCCGAGGTCATTTTCAACAAGTGTTATTGATGTCAAGGTCATTTTCGGCAAGTGTTATTGATTCCTAGATCATTTCTGGTGAGTTTTATGGATGTTGAGGTCATTATCGGTGAGCGTTATTGATATTGAGGTCATTACCAGCGAGTTCATGAATTTTGGGCGATTCCGATGAGTTCTGATTGATTTTGTGCATGGTAATGTTGGAATTTTGTGTTTAGTGTAGTTGATTAATGTGCTTTGATGAACTTGATACTTGTGATCGATCTAGTTGACATTTGTGAATTTCATACTTGACATTTGATGATTGTTGAACTATAACTATTGGTCTGTGATTATTATAACTTGTGAATTGTGTATTTTGAGTTGTTAGGTTGGGCTGATTTCTATGCAAGTTGTAGTTTGAGGAGGTTCGGTTGGGGTGAAAGGAATACTCGTTTTCTAGCTAGTTTTGCTTTGTTTATCATGTTTCTTGCTGAGTATCGTGTTGTTTGGTAATCACTCCTTGCTTCTACACTTGGGTAGGTTCCGAGCCCAGTACTTTCTGATTGCTCTTCATTTATTTTCCAAGGCTTTTGAACGATTTTGAGATGTAGTTTCTTGTCATCCCGACGTTTTCTCTTGTTCTTATTTTACGCTTTGTTCTATTAAATAATCAAAGACATTGAGAGTTGTAATTATCTTTCGAATTCTTCATTTACATTAGTGGAGTGTACACGTTACAACCAGGTTTTGGAGTTATAGTAGAACGAATAAGTTTTCCGTTTTATCTTATTCTTGTTTTACTTTCCGCATTTCTTTCGTGTTGTTGGGTTGAGGCTGAGTTGTCTTGGTGGGAATAGACAAGTGTCATCACGTCCAT
>JAJOOR010021382.1:0-12397 GCA_036250505.1 Solanum acaule | reverse complement strand
GATAAAGAGAGGAAACACAGTCTGATAAAAAAGAAACCCTCGAATTGGAAAAGGAGATAAATGTATGCCCAGAACAAAGCCATCAAGAAATCATTCTCGTCCTTGTATAGCCGAAAGAAGAGGCAATTAAGGGAAATATTTATTTAACTGTATTCATGTCCTAAAATTAGCAATCTTCACTCAAAATGAGACCGGATACTAACAAAAAAATTATTTTTGTTTCTGTTGAGGTGGAAACCATGAAATGAAATGGGTGAAGTTAATTTGAGCGGGTGGGTTTCTATTGTTTCCAATTGGGTCGGGTGGGTATGGTGGAAAGTGGGGTATTTTAAAAGCCACATGACATTTTCTTAAATTAAAGTTAAAAAAATGAATTTTTAATTTATTAAAAAAATTTCTGTTAAGTAAAAGGGCATATATGAGCCATTTCTATAACGGCAGGGGCATATATGAGCCATTTTTTAAACGGAGGGTATATCAGCTCCAAATCATAAAGTTTAGGGGTAAATCAGGACCTTTTCCCATATAAAAATAACTTAAGATATGTCAAAAAAAAATAATTTAAAATAAGTTAGAAAGTATTTGGTAATGTTAAAAATAATTTAAAATAAGTTAGAAAGTATTTGGTAATGTTAAAAATAATTTAAAATAAGTTTACAATAACTTAAAAATTAAAAATAGATCTCCCTTATTTTTTACTTTTTTACTTTTTTTTTTTAACTCAAAAACTATTTTTTTAAAACAATCCAAATGAGCTCTTAGAAAGCCAACCTAGAACCACACTTAGATGCAATGATTTTGGGTTAGTTCCACAAAGTCAAGAAAAGTAGCACTCTTTTTTGTAGGGCAGATTAATAAATAGAGTAATATGCTCTGGCTTTTTGGTCTCACGGAAGGAAAATATCACCATCACAGCCTTTGACACAACGCAAACAAAGCGGTTAACTTTGAAAATGCCAAAATTGTCCTTTGGTCGGTAAGCAGCCACGTTGACGAAGAGCTGCTTGCTCTAGACTTTTCTATATATTATATTAGTAATAGTTAGTAATATAGTATATGTGTATTCATAATCTAGTATGAGATGTATATAAATATACACAATATACAATATGATATACATTTGTCATAATGACGTCCAGGAGAATTAGATGTATGTGATATACATGATATATGATGTGATATACACTTATCGCAATGAACTTTCTTAGATCTAATTTTGTACATGAAACAAGGCCATAATACTTCTAGTATTCCTCAATTTTGTATATAACCTTGTTAAGGTTTCCAACTAATTTTAAGCATATCCCACTCCCATCCCTTCCATCCAATAAAAGAAGAAGAAAGTTGATTTTTTTTTTTTTGGCTAAAGTCATCTACAACCCCTTAAAATTGTTCGCATAATTCATTTAAACACCTTAATTAAGGCTTGTACTGATTGAACACTTTTATTATTTAAAATATGTATTTATTGAACACTTTTCGCTGACATGGCAAAAAAAGTGAAACACACAAACACTGCAGCGCGTGAAAGGAGCAGTTTTTGGCTAACTTTTTAAAAATCTCTTTCTTCTTTAGCCATATCCCTTTTTCCAACACCACCCATTTTCGGTTACTACCATCATTTTCATTTGAAACACTATAACCATCAATGGTTTTTAATATAGTTTTTTTGGCATTTTTTCACCTTCTTCTTTCTTAACTTAACCACCATTCATCATCATAAATTAAAATCGATTATACAGGTATCTAATTAGATCTTTGGATCTGATCTTAGGTCCTTTTTTTTTGTCAATATGACGACTATGTTGTTTATTGGATAAATTTATTAGATGGAATATATTGAGTTTAATCATGTATGCCGAGTTTAGAGTTCATTTCTCTGTTTTCAAATTTAGTTTTTTTTTAAAAATTGTCTGAGAAAGCTAGTGATTTGATCATTATTTAAACTAGTATAATTTTTTGTTATCTTTCCAAACAAATGAAAAATCAAATTTTAGAACGGTAGTTTCTGGTGAATTTTTTTTTTCCAACAAGTTCGATCTCGACATAAACTTATGTAAATGTAATCCAACAATAAACATTCACATTAATTAATTAAAATTGTTAGTTAAAAAACGAAGAATTCTTCAAATCCAAGAAATATCAATTATGTAATTCAGAAAAATATTTCAGATAACGCCATTTTTTTCGACCATTGTGATAGAAATTCGTAATTTTTCAATGAAGCATTATTTATGTTCCTCGTACAAAAACCAGATGAAGAGAAGATTACAATTGAAAAATAGATTGAGGGAGGAATTGTGTGTTGGATATGTTACAGTTTGGAACTGGAGAGAAAAATTAGGACTTGCCGTGGGTGGGTGGGTTTTTCTAGAAAATTATTTTTTAATTTTTTTAGTTAGTTAAACAGATTAAAATTAAAAAATAAATAAATTATAATTTCATTTTTTAAATAATTTTTTTTATTACAATGCCACATGTCATCATTTAATTCATCAATTTTCTATGTCATTGCCACGTCACAACGAGTGTAGTACACACATCTCATATTTTTGGTTGATGTCAAAAAAATGTCAAATAGGTATCAATTTTAAGGGGAATAGGTGTTCAATAGGTACAAGCCTTAGTTGAAGTGTTTAAACGAATTATGCGGACAACTTTAAGGGGCTGCAGATGACTTAAGCCTTTTTTCTTGATATTTTCTTCTGGACTTCTCTTAGTTGAAATGAAAATGACTATGTTTAATTTTTGAGAGATTTAGAATGAAATCGGGTGTTTTCACATTTTACCATAGTGTTCGATTTGTCTGATTTATGATTAATGAACAAGAAGGAAAATGAAACAATTGAATTTTGGAGTCTACCTCAACTATGTATCCTTTGGATGCTTCACGCACTCGCCATCCGTGAAAACAAGCTAGATCCCTATATTGGAAAGTGAGGGAAGAGTGCATATATATAGAAGGGACAAGTCACAAGTGTATGAAATAACAAACTATTAATTTAAAATAAATGTTATAACCACAGTTTCATTTAATTTTAATTTGTAGCAAACACTTTGTCATTCGTCTCTCTCCTTAGAATCTCGCTCGCCACTCTCCCTCACCTCTCTCACTTTATACAAAAAACAAATGTAAAAATTGTGTTTGTGTTTGTATAAAGCGAGAGAAAACTGTATAAACAAATACATATATTTTCGTCCTATACACTTATAATTATACAATACAAATCTTCTCCTACCCAATTCTCTTTTGCCTTTCTCTCTTTCTCGCTTTATACAAACACAAATTATACAAAATACCGTGTATAATTTGTGTTTATAAAGCGAGAGAGAGATTTGATATACAAATACAACTTTTTTAACTCGATTCAATTGTATACGAATTCAAATTTTATGCAGATATACAAACACAAAGAATATATACATATACAAACACAATTTTCATAGATATAGACGTCCGATTTATATAAATCGTTGTGATTTATATAAATCAGATGCCTGTGATTTTATAAATCAGACGTTGCCTGCAATTTTTATACAAATCTGATGCTACAAGCAAACTATGTTTGTTATGGAGCGTAAATAGCAAAACTATAGCTATAGAGCGCTAATGTGATTTTTATGTTTGCTAAACCTAATATAGAATCTCTTATTAGCTTAATTGGATTTTATTGGATATGACTATAGAATACCAAAAATAAAATTAGCTTAAGCTTCAGGCTAATTTTTTAAAAATAGTCAAGTTTAAAAAAATTATTTAAAAAATAACCACTTTGATATGGAACACCAAGATAATGTCATGAAATTCAATACACTATTATAAATTTTGAACTCAAGAAAATAAAACAAAATTCCATGATAGTGTTCTGGATTTAATCGAGAATACTATGATAGAATTTGACTTTTTTAAAATTTACAATTCATGGCACTTTTATGGATTCCAAAAATTAACTATTAACTTTGAAATATACGACTATTTTTGAATTACAAATTTGAATTGACTATTTTTAAAATTTTATCCAACCATATGTTATCACTTATCAAAGCTTCTCTAGAAGCAAGTTGAGAAGAAAATACAGAATACCTCTAACAAATAATTGAGTGGGTTGAATTGAATTTGAGTCGATCAATATGAGTTGAATTAATTAATAAATGAATTATTAATCTGCATAAAAGTTACTTTGGTTGAAATGTAGGTAATAACACAATTCATCTTATTCTTACTAAGTTTTAATTGTTTTATTTATTTTTTAATAATTTTAATATCTAATGAAACTATTTTTTTTATCAGGGATATATATAAAATATCAATTAATAAAAATATTTTTTAAAAAGCATTTTGATAATATTTCTCATGGTCAATTTGGACTATTGGCATATTCAGTACAGAGGAATATGAAAATGTTTTCCAATTTCATGTTCGATTCAAGATTTTTGGAAAAAAAATTCCTAAAAAAAGAAAAATGACTTCTATAATAAAAATAGAGAAAACAAGTTGTACAAATAATATTTTATATTAATTATCCTCCTACCCTCGAAATACACCTCATCTTTACTCCTACACCTTTAGTCTTCCCCGACCCAGATCCTACCCTTTACCTTTATAGTATTTGTTTAGATTATGTAAGAATATTTTTAAGGCAAAAGTACTCATTACCCTCCTGAACTTGAAGCTTTTTATACGTTGTACATCTAAACTAAATTCCATTTTAATTACCCCCGAACTTGTTTATTCCTCCGTCGTGCACACCTTTTTTGTCCACTTGGCGTAGAAATTGACAACAGACTCTACTAGGAGCGTGAGGAAGTGATTTTTTGCCACATCACAAAGCTACAATGGTAAAAAAAAACGTAAAATCTCCATTTTTCTTTAATATTTAGCATATTTTAAACGAAAAATAGGGCAAAATGTAAATGAAAAGTAAAGGAAACAAAGATTAACACTTATTTGGTAAGAATTTCCGACAAATTTGAAATTCAAGGAGTTCCGTGAAATCAGCCCTTATTCAAAAATAACTTTTAAACGATGAATTTTAATATTTGGCATATTTTAAACGAAAAATAGGGCAAAATGTAAATGAAAAGTAAAGAAAACAAAGATTAACACTTACTTGGTAAGAATTTCAGACAAATTTGAAATTTAATCGACCAACTTCACGTCTAGAAAAACCCAAATCCAGAAGGAGTTCCGTGAAATCAGCCCTTATTCAAAAATAACTTTTAAACAATGAATTTTAAATTTAAGAAATTTATTTTTTGCAATATTAATTTATCTAGGTGGCTATTATTTATCCAGGTGAAAATCCACATCACCACTTTTGCTAGCTGTCGCACGCGTGTAGTCACAATAGGAGCAGGTGGACGAAAAAGGTGTACGCGACGGAAGAATAAACAAGTTCAGAAGAGTAATTAAAATGAAATTTAGTTTATAACCGTATAAAAAACTTTAAATTCCGGAGGGTAATAGTACTTTTACCTATTTTTAAGGATAATATTTCTGAAATTTTTCACAAAATTGTTCTAGTGTACGAAATCCCATATAAAGAATATAAAATTTTGGATAAATACATGGTACGCATTCCAAGGATTCTGTCTTAGCAAGCACCAATCACGGACTGAAGAGTCATATTACTCATATATAAAGTAGTACTCCCTCCGTCCTATTTTATTTTATATGAGTTAGTTTGATTCGGCACGAAGTTTAAAAAAGAAAAAAAAACTTTTAAAACTTGTGGTTCAAAATGAATGATAGAAATTTATATGACTGTAAATTATTTCATTAAGGAAAAAAATATACATTTTATAGTTAAATTGTTACTTAATATAGAAATGTGTTATTCTTTTTGGGACTGCCAAAAAAGGAAGATAAGTCACATAAATTGAGACCGAGGGAGTAGTAAATATGTATGATTATATAAATTATTGCAATAATGATGAGGTTAAAAGTGAATTACATAATTATATGTGAATATATAGGTATTGAATATCACTGCTTAATTAATTAATAGTCATAGAGAAACGTTTTTCGACTCAAATGAGAAAGATTAATTAATACGTGAATTATTTCACACAATATAGCATCAAGTAATTGAACTTCAAATCTTTGGATGAATTTTGAACTCCTTTAATCACCGAGTGAACCTCTAATCTTGTGTTTAAGGGATTCAAAATTTATATATATAACTAAAAAATAAAACTTATATATGATGTGTAATTTTTTGTCAAGGAAATTCGGGTGAGCACTCTCACCTCCTCTTAGATTTGCTCTTGGCTGTATCAGTGAGACATAAACTCAGAACTGTTATCTACTTTAATAACATATCAAATTCAAATCGTGTGTTCATTTCACCCATAAACTTAAAAAGTTGAAAAAAATTGTATTTTTATTTAAATAATTATATAATAAATCATAACTACTTCAAAAGTCAGATTCCATAAAGTGACAATTTACAAAGTCAAGATCAGCAAGAAAATCCCAAATATGATCAAAATGAGTTAGTGAACTTCACCCCTCTATCATATAAACTAACGAGTCGTTTAAAATGAAAGAATTATTTTATCGTGTGTTTGATTGGAAGTATTAGACTGTCTCTGAATTATTTATTCCATCATTTATATTTTAGCGATGGGATAAATTATCTCATATATAAGATGGAATAACTTATTTCGAAATAATTTGTACTCAACCAAACGACGTATTCAAAATCGGGCAGAGTGGGAGTGGTATATAGGGTGGGAGTGAGGGTGTAGTGGGGTGAGGGGTTCACATGTCAGATACAAGAATCTCACGGACGAACAATGCCTGGCCGGAAAAAGCCACAAGAAAAGGACACAAGCAACCTATACAACCTCATGTGTTTCTATACACAAATTCTTGTCCTTTCTATAACCCCACATGCACCCGCTAACCCGAGTCAGAATTTTCATTAAAAAAATTCAAAAATATAAAAAAAATACACAAAAAAATCAATACGACTCAGCATTTATTATATACAATGTAGTTTTCTGTCCAAACTACTCCCTCTATTCACTTTTAATTGTCATGTTACGTTTTTTGAAAGTCAATTTGACTAATGTTCAAAGTGAAATTAGATTACATTAATTTGATATTTTAAACAATAAATTTAGATATTCAAAAATTATAAGAAAAGTATTATAAATTGCAATTTTTTGCAGATGAAAAAATATATCGTAAAATGATAGTCAAAGTACTTATCCTTTGATTCTAAAAAAAAAAACATGACAATTAAAAGTGGACGGAGGTAGTAATTTCTGCCACCTATCATTCTCATCCCCACCCCCTCACTCTCCAATTATCCTTCAATCATAACACCAACTCCCTCCTCCTTCATTCCAAAATTATTACTAGCATTAATGGCTTCCACTTCAATATCTACTAGATTTTTCTTGATTTGTGTTGTTATTGATTTTTTTTCTTTATCACTAGCCTTGCACAAATCACCATCTTTGTTAAATATACCATCTTCTTCTATTTCAGCTGCCCCTGCATTGTTACCAAATCCACCTGCTCTGTCTCCTGATATAAGTCCTCTTTTTCCTTCACCAGGTGGCTCTGAGCTTGCTCCTACTGATTCTTCATTACCCTTAATTCCTTCTAGCCCTAGCCCTCCTAATCCTGATGCTATGATTGCTCCTGGACCAGTTTATATGCCGTTTTCGCCTACTCAGTCCCTACCGGTGTCCTCTGCTGTTCCTCTGTTTTCATCTTTATGTCCAATGATGGTGTTGAGTTTGATATCGACCTGGTTTACGCAGCTCCCTCGTGTGTGAAGGTTCAAAGATGTTTGGTTGTGGGATCTTGTGAGGTACTTTTGATGAAGTTTCACACTTATTTGTTTACTCTGTTATGATTTATTTATGTAACTATACTTTTGTCATCTCCATTTGGTAGTGTATAATTTGTTTGTTGAATAAGAAGGAAATAAGCACAATTTTGTTTAGTTTATCTCAAGATCTGCATTTTGGTTCTTTTGTTGAATGAGTATAATGTAATAAGTATATGTAGTGGCAGAGCCACAGGTACTTGAGGAGTGTAAACTGATCAAAAAATTATATTGTGTAGATAGGTAACTTAAGTGTTTTTTTCTTTTTGTTGTATGTATTATAGTGTGTTTGAATTCTCTTGATTTCCAGGTATATTTACTTGTTTATATTTCGATACCCTTCGTTTAAATTCCTAGTTTTGTCACTATGTATATGAAGGAGTTGAAACACAGATAAGAACGGTGGGAGGAAACTCGAAGCACTTTCCTATGAAGATGGGACTATACTAGGGGTCAACTCTTGGTCCGTTTCTATGTGTCTTGGTGATGGATGTGTTGATGTGAGACATTTAAAATGAGGTATTGTGGTATGTGTTATTTATGGATGATATAGAACTGATTGATGAGATGCCCAATGGAGCTAATACTAAGTTAGATCATAGATGCGTAGAGACGAACTTTGGAGGCTAAAGGGTTTTGGTTGAGACAGACCGAAATAGAATATGTGGAGTGCAAATTCAGCGATGTGAAGCATGAGGTAGGTGTGGACGTGAAACTTGACATACAAAATTATCCTTAAGAAAGATGGATTCAAGTATCTTGGGTCTATAATTTAGAAGAGTGGGACATCGATGATGATATCACACACCGTATTGGTACGGCGTCGATGAAGTGGAGGCTTGCCTCTTGAGTCTTGTATGATAAGAAGGTACCGCCAAAACTCAAAGATAAGATCTACAAAGTGGTGGTTCGACCGATATTGTTGTATGAGATTGAATCTTGATTAATGCATGTTGTAGAGATGAGAATGTCAAGATCGAGGTGAGGTCATACTAGGAGTGATAAGACTATAAACGAGGATAACCAAAATAAGGTAAGAGTGATATCTGTTGTGGACAAAATGAGGGAAGCGAGACTGAGATGGTTTGGACATGTGAAAAGGAGATGCATAGACACACAAATGAGGAGGTGCGAGAGATTGGTTATGAGGTACGATGAGAGGCATAGGTAGGTCGAAGAAGTCTTGGGAGAGGTGATAAGACATGATATGAAACAACTTCAGGTTACTGAGGATATGACTCTTGATATGAGGGCATGACGACATGTATTAGGGTAGAATATTTGTAGGTAGTGTCGTGTTGTCTTGCTTATGGTTCCTTGTGTACAATACTAGTTGTAGTATTGTAGTGCATCGTTGTTTATTATTTATTTTGTATAATCCATCCTAGTATATTGTTTATGGAGTTCCGATTATCACATGATTTTATTATTGTTTTGGTTCCTCTCTGGTAGACCTTTGCACTGTTTCCTTTTTATTTGTTATATTCTCTTCATAGTCTCCATCTTCTTTATATCGAGATTTGTTGCACTTGACTGAAGGGTTTTCAGAAACAGTCTCTCTACCTCCACGAGGTAGTAGTAAGGCCTACATACATTCTACCCTCCCCAAACCTCACTTGTGGAATTGCACTGAATATGTTGTTGTTGCCACTACGTAAACGTCTGCATCGTGTAGGTAGGGGTGTTCAGTGTTTGGATACAAATCGATCCAAATCGAAAAATCAAATGAAACAATTTTATTTGGGTTTGATATTATTTTACATTTTTAAAAACCGATAATATTTGATTTGATTTTGTTAAAAAAAAACTGAAAAACTAATATGAACTAAGCCGATACATACATAATAAATTATTATTTTTTATGAACAATGATAAAAATATCTTATATATGTTTTTCATCAAAATTTATTTATGAAAGCAAAAATATCCAAAACGAGAACATTTATCCTTTTGATTTCATGTATATGAGTGTCTGTGACAGTTCTTGGTTGGATTAGTTCTTGGTGGGATTAGAAATGCCACTCTCTCTTGTCTATGCCAAAATGGTGAATTATAAACCTTTATTTACAATAAATTCAATAATAAAAAATTCTCTAATAATAAACGATCCAAACTGACCCATAAACACAACATACCTGGCTGCTGACTTATGCAATTGTAAATTGTGGTAGTGTCCAAAAAATGAACGTAGAACTGATTATTTTTACTACTATATACTGCAACAAATTGGTCAGACCAATAATAACAACAAGAATAACTTTTTAATCAACTCCAATACAATACTATTTCTTATATCATATCTTACTTTGAATTTGAAGTAAAATTTAGTGTTTTTGGATTCTAAAACTCAATATTATTTCTTACACTATTTTAGTGTGTGAGTAATGCATTTTAAATAACCAAAATTCATTTTACACTATTTTTTACACCATGACAAAATGAAAACCGCAAATATAATATATTGTTAATAAATAACGCAAAGCATTTTAAATAACCAAAAATAATAAACATTCATCAATAATATATTGTATTTCATCATTAAATTCACTTTATTTGTATTATCCTCATATCTGTAAGGTATAATATTTGTTAGCAATTTATATTATTTAACAAATTATTATATAAAATTATTTTATATTAAATGATTATATAAAAAAAAGAATATGAATTATATCGGGTGAATATGTGAAAAAAAAAGGAAGAAATGATTTGCTTTATGAAATAAGAAAATATAAATATAATAAAAAATAATAATATAATATAAAAAAGAAAAAGATATAAAAAAATAATATTCTTTTTAATAAAAAATTTAGTGTAATGAGTTAAAGTTGGTTTACACTTTACATTAGAGTTGTGTATCAATCGGTTCGGTGATTATTGGTTATTGATTTAAAGACATGCTACATTGTTATAGGACCATTAAGATATTTACTTGTCAATTTATCGGTTATTGATTATTATCAATTCGATTATCGATTTAACCGATAAAATTTGACATAAAAAAAATATTGAAAATCTCTCAGAAACAAAATGACAACCAAATGAATCATGCACACGAATTGACAGATTGCATCTTGTTCAAGAGCAACACTGACACATTATAGAATAAATAAAAGTTTGAGACAACTAAAAATAGCATGAAACTAAATCTTAAGTCAAGACTTTATATTCTGAACGGTATAAATAATTTATTAACTTTCTATCATGTTATGAATTAGACCGTTAAAAAATTAATAATTTAATAATAGAAAAAATCAAAATCATTTTCAAAATTGCTAAACTAATAATTTATTTTCAATAATTCAATAACTTTTCTTGGATTCAAATTATCAATTTCAATTCGGTCTTGAAATACCTACTTTACACTAAAATAGTATCATTAAAATTTGGTGGATATGGGTATTTAGAATAGCAAATGGAATAAGAGTACTTATTAGTCCTCTTTTCTGCTTTTTGCACCAAAAGTCCCCAACAATGGCCGAGACCCCTTCAGTCCCTGCACCAACCGGGTCGGATCCTGATTACTGGTGCTACCAGTGTGAGACACGGGTTGCCGTCGAAACCCTACCCGATCTCCCCGCCGATGTCATTTGCAGCAACTGTAAGAGTGGCTTCGTCGAGTCCATACCCTCTCGTGTTGTTTCTGTCTCTCCGGTGACGGCGTCTACTGATCAGATCGATGACCCTGCTTTCGGCAATCAGTTCATCCAGGTTCTTCGCCTCATAGCTGAGGCGGCGCGTGACAACGACGCGCCCCCTCCCCCGCCTTCTGAGCACGCTGATCCTACGGATGACGATTTCCTCCGTGTCGAGCTGGACGGTTGGGGAAACGACGAGGAGGAGGATGATGATGACGAGGAGGAGGAGGATAATGAAATCGGGGTCAGAATTGGCGATGACGGACAAAATCGCGGGAATCGAAGCCAATCTGAGGATGACGACGACGATGATGATGATGATGTTGATGAGGATGAAGAAGTTGAGAATCGGGATGATGATGAAGAGGACCTTCGGAGAAGGAGGAGGGATGTGCTACGTCTCCGGCTACGTGACTTCGCCGCCAGAGCTGCCAATCGGCGAAATCGGATTCTGGATTGGGCAGAGATTCTGATGGGACTGGAAGACCACTCTATTGAGCTCCGATTTCAAGTTCCTGATGGCGATGGCTACATCGGGAACCCTGGAGACTATGTGGACGCAGCGGGTTATGAAGCTTTACTGCAAACCCTAGCCGAGAGTGATGGTAGCGGAAGACGAGGAGCTCCACCAGCTTCCAAGAGTGCAATTGAGGGTCTCAATACATTGGTGATCAAGGAAGAGCAGGAGGTAATGGCATGTGCCATTTGTAAAGATGTAGTGAATGTGGGCGAAATGGCAAAGAATTTACCCTGTGGGCATGGTTACCATGATGATTGTATAGTTCAGTGGTTGGGTTCGAGGAATTCTTGTCCCGTCTGTAGGTTTGAATTGCCCACAGATGATCCTGAATATGAAGAGGAGCGCAAGAAGCGAGGAGCATGTGTTACTAGCAGTGGTTCTTCGAGCTCAAGTGA